>JALPMF010000130.1:0-63365 GCA_030704555.1 Heliconius charithonia | reverse complement strand
TATAGTTAAAACCCATCAACACCTTCGTTATAAAACAATAATATATATATATAATTCATAATTTTTTATAATTTTCCTAATTTTAAGTTGTAAATATTTTCTAAGTAAAAAATTCAAAATTTTTTGTCTTTGATTTTCGTAATTTCTGTGTCATATTGTAGGGTCGATTGATCCTGCATATAATTAATTTTTTCTAAATTTTCGCGCGCCTACTTCGCGCCAAAAAACTCGAAAGAGTTGTGATTTTTGACAAATTTGGGGTTTTTCGAGGATAACTCCCGAACCCCCCATCTCACCCGGACTGGACCAGTGTCTGTGCATAGCTCTCCATCAGCCCCGTCGATTGACACCTCAAACGTCACGATCGGTTGCGCAGATTCTGAAAAAAAATAGAAAAAATTAGTTTCGATAGGACGAAATCCACCTAAGTCCTGTCTCATAGAAAAATTGTATGGGAAATTGAATTTCCAAAAACACAAGTTTCGTTAACGAATTCGTTTGTATATTATAAATATAGTTAAAACCCATCAACACCTTCGTTATAAAACAATAATATATATATATAATTCATAATTTTTTATAATTTTCCTAATTTTAAGTTGTAAATATTTTCTAAGTGAAAATTCAAAATTTTTTGTCTTTGATTTTCGTAATTTCTGTGTCATATTGTAGGGTCGATTGATCCTGCATATAATTAATTTTTTCTAAATTTTCGCGCGCCTACTTCGCGCCAAAAAACTCGAAAGAGTTGTGATTTTTGACAAATTTGGGGTTTTTCGAGGATAACTCCCGAACTCCCCATCTCACCCGGACTGGACCAGTGTCTGTGCATAGCTCTCCATCAGCCCCGTCGATTGACACCTCAAACGTCACGATCGGATGCGCAGATTCTGAAAAAAAATAGAAAAAATTAGTTTCGATAGGACGAAATCCACCTAAGTCCTGTCTCATAGAAAAATTGTATGGGAAATTGAATTTCCAAAAACACAAGTTTCGTTAACGAATTCGTTTGTATATTATAAATATAGTTAAAACCCATCAACACCTTCGTTATAAAACAATAATATATATATATATATATATATATAATTCATAATTTTTTATAATTTTCCTAATTTTAAGTTGTAAATATTTTCTAAGTGAAAATTCAAAATTTTTTGTCTTTGATTTTCGTAATTTCTGTGTCATATTGTAGGGTCGATTGATCCTGCATATAATTAATTTTTTCTAAATTTTTCGCGCGCCTACTTCGCGCCAAAAAACTCGAAAGAGTTGTGATTTTTGACAAATTTGGGGTTTTTCGAGGATAACTCCCGAACCCCCCATCTCACCCGGACTGGACCAGTGTCTGTGCATAGCTCTCCATCAGCCCCGTCGATTGACACCTCAAACGTCACGATCGGATGCGCAGATTCTGAAAAAAAAATAGAAAAAATTAGTTTCGATAGGACGAAATCCACCTAAGTCCTGTCTCATAGAAAAATTGTATGGGAAATTGAATTTCCAAAAACACAAGTTTCGTTAACGAATTCGTTTGTATATTATAAATATAGTTAAAACCCATCAACACCTTCGTTATAAAACAATAATATATATATATATATATAATTCATAATTTTTTATAATTTTCCTAATTTTAAGTTGTAAATATTTTCTAAGTGAAAATTCAAAATTTTTTGTCTTTGATTTTCGTAATTTCTGTGTCATATTGTAGGGTCGATTGATCCTGCATATAATTAATTTTTTCTAAATTTTCGCGCGCCTACTTCGCGCCAAAAAACTCGAAAGAGTTGTGATTTTTGACAAATTTGGGGTTTTTCGAGGATAACTCCCGAACCCCCCATCTCACCCGGACTGGACCAGTGTCTGTGCATAGCTCTCCATCAGCCCCGTCGATTGACACCTCAAACGTCACGATCGGATGCGCAGATTCTGAAAAAAAATAGAAAAAATTAGTTTCGATAGGACGAAATCCACCTAAGTCCTGTCTCATAGAAAAATTGTATGGGAAATTGAATTTCCAAAAACACAAGTTTCGTTAACGAATTCGTTTGTATATTATAAATATAGTTAAAACCCATCAACACCTTCGTTATAAAACAATAATATATATATATATATATATAATTCATAATTTTTTATAATTTTCCTAATTTTAAGTTGTAAATATTTTCTAAGTGAAAATTCAAAATTTTTTGTCTTTGATTTTCGTAATTTCTGTGTCATATTGTAGGGTCGATTGATCCTGCATATAATTAATTTTTTCTAAATTTTTCGCGCGCCTACTTCGCGCCAAAAAACTCGAAAGAGTTGTGATTTTTGACAAATTTGGGGTTTTTCGAGGATAACTCCCGAACCCCCCATCTCACCCGGACTGGACCAGTGTCTGTGCATAGCTCTCCATCAGCCCCGTCGATTGACACCTCAAACGTCACGATCGGATGCGCAGATTCTGAAAAAAAATAGAAAAAATTAGTTTCGATAGGACGAAATCCACCTAAGTCCTGTCTCATAGAAAAATTGTATGGGAAATTGAATTTCCAAAAACACAAGTTTCGTTAACGAATTCGTTTGTATATTATAAATATAGTTAAAACCCATCAACACCTTCGTTATAAAACAATAATATATATATATATATATATATAATTCATAATTTTTTATAATTTTCCTAATTTTAAGTTGTAAATATTTTCTAAGTGAAAATTCAAAATTTTTTGTCTTTGATTTTCGTAATTTCTGTGTCATATTGTAGGGTCGATTGATCCTGCATATAATTAATTTTTTCTAAATTTTCGCGCGCCTACTTCGCGCCAAAAAACTCGAAAGAGTTGTGATTTTTGACAAATTTGGGGTTTTTCGAGGATAACTCCCGAACCCCCCATCTCACCCGGACTGGACCAGTGTCTGTGCATAGCTCTCCATCAGCCCCGTCGATTGACACCTCAAACGTCACGATCGGATGCGCAGATTCTGAAAAAAAATAGAAAAAATTAGTTTCGATAGGACGAAATCCACCTAAGTCCTGTCTCATAGAAAAATTGTATGGGAAATTGAATTTCCAAAAACACAAGTTTCGTTAACGAATTCGTTTGTATATTATAAATATAGTTAAAACCCATCAACACCTTCGTTATAAAACAATAATATATATATATATATATATAATTCATAATTTTTTATAATTTTCCTAATTTTAAGTTGTAAATATTTTCTAAGTGAAAATTCAAAATTTTTTGTCTTTGATTTTCGTAATTTCTGTGTCATATTGTAGGGTCGATTGATCCTGCATATAATTAATTTTTTCTAAATTTTCGCGCGCCTACTTCGCGCCAAAAAACTCGAAAGAGTTGTGATTTTTGACAAATTTGGGGTTTTTCGAGGATAACTCCCGAACCCCCCATCTCACCCGGACTGGACCAGTGTCTGTGCATAGCTCTCCATCAGCCCCGTCGATTGACACCTCAAACGTCACGATCGGATGCGCAGATTCTGAAAAAAAATAGAAAAAATTAGTTTCGATAGGACGAAATCCACCTAAGTCCTGTCTCATAGAAAAATTGTATGGGAAATTGAATTTCCAAAAACACAAGTTTCGTTAACGAATTCGTTTGTATATTATAAATATAGTTAAAACCCATCAACACCTTCGTTATAAAACAATTATATATATATATATATATATAATTCATAATTTTTTATAATTTTCCTAATTTTAAGTTGTAAATATTTTCTAAGTGAAAATTCAAAATTTTTGTCTTTGATTTTCGTAATTTCTGTGTCATATTGTAGGGTCGATTGATCCTGCATATAATTAATTTTTTCTAAATTTTCGCGCGCCTACTTCGCGCCAAAAAACTCGAAAGAGTTGTGATTTTTGACAAATTTGGGGTTTTTCGAGGATAACTCCCGAACCCCCCATCTCACCCGGACTGGACCAGTGTCTGTGCATAGCTCTCCATCAGCCCCGTCGATTGACACCTCAAACGTCACGATCGGATGCGCAGATTCTGAAAAAAAATAGAAAAAATTAGTTTCGATAGGACGAAATCCACCTAAGTCCTGTCTCATAGAAAAATTGTATGGGAAATTGAATTTCCAAAAACACAAGTTTCGTTAACGAATTCGTTTGTATATTATAAATATAGTTAAAACCCATCAACACCTTCGTTATAAAACAATAATATATATATATATATATATAATTCATAATTTTTATAATTTTCCTAATTTTAAGTTGTAAATATTTTCTAAGTGAAAATTCAAAATTTTTTGTCTTTGATTTTCGTAATTTCTGTGTCATATTGTAGGGTCGATTGATCCTGCATATAATTAATTTTTTCTAAATTTTCGCGCGCCTACTTCGCGCCAAAAAACTCGAAAGAGTTGTGATTTTTGACAAATTTGGGGTTTTTCGAGGATAACTCCCGAACCCCCCATCTCACCCGGACTGGACCAGTGTCTGTGCATAGCTCTCCATCAGCCCCGTCGATTGACACCTCAAACGTCACGATCGGATGCGCAGATTCTGAAAAAAAATAGAAAAATTAGTTTCGATAGGACGAAATCCACCTAAGTCCTGTCTCATAGAAAAATTGTATGGGAAATTGAATTTCCAAAAACACAAGTTTCGTTAACGAATTCGTTTGTATATTATAAATATAGTTAAAACCCATCAACACCTTCGTTATAAAATAATATATATATATATATCATTCATAATTTTTTATAATTTTCCTAATTTTAAGTTGTAAATATTTTCTAAGTGAAAATTCAAAATTTTTTGTCTTTGATTTTCGTAATTTCTGTGTCATATTGTAGGGTCGATTGATCCTGCATATAATTAATTTTTTCTAAATTTTCGCGCGCCTACTTCGCGCCAAAAAACTCGAAAGAGTTGTGATTTTTGACAAATTTGGGGTTTTTCGAGGATAACTCCCGAACCCCCCATCTCACCCGGACTGGACCAGTGTCTGTGCATAGCTCTCCATCAGCCCCGTCGATTGACACCTCAAACGTCACGATCGGATGCGCAGATTCTGAAAAAAAAATAGAAAAAATTAGTTTCGATAGGACGAAATCCACCTAAGTCCTGTCTCATAGAAAATTGTATGGGAAATTGAATTTCCAAAAACACAAGTTTCGTTAACGAATTCGTTTGTATATTATAAATATAGTTAAAACCCATCAACACCTTCGTTATAAAACAATAATATATATATATATATATATATATAATTCATAATTTTTTATAATTTTCCTAATTTTAAGTTGTAAATATTTTCTAAGTGAAAATTCAAAATTTTTTGTCTTTGATTTTCGTAATTTCTGTGTCATATTGTAGGGTCGATTGATCCTGCATATAATTAATTTTTTCTAAATTTTCGCGCGCCTACTTCGCGCCAAAAAACTCGAAAGAGTTGTGATTTTTGACAAATTTGGGGTTTTTCGAGGATAACTCCCGAACCCCCCATCTCACCCGGACTGGACCAGTGTCTGTGCATAGCTCTCCATCAGCCCCGTCGATTGACACCTCAAACGTCACGATCGGATGCGCAGATTCTGAAAAAAAATAGAAAAAATTAGTTTCGATAGGACGAAATCCACCTAAGTCCTGTCTCATAGAAAAATTGTATGGGAAATTGAATTTCCAAAAACACAAGTTTCGTTAACGAATTCGTTTGTATATTATAAATATAGTTAAAACCCATCAACACCTTCGTTATAAAACAATAATATATATATATATATATATCATTCATAATTTTTATAATTTTCCTAATTTTAAGTTGTAAATATTTTCTAAGTGAAAATTCAAAATTTTTTGTCTTTGATTTTCGTAATTTCTGTGTCATATTGTAGGGTCGATTGATCCTGCATATAATTAATTTTTTCTAAATTTTCGCGCGCCTACTTCGCGCCAAAAAACTCGAAAGAGTTGTGATTTTTGACAAATTTGGGGTTTTTCGAGGATAACTCCCGAACCCCCCATCTCACCCGGACTGGACCAGTGTCTGTGCATAGCTCTCCATCAGCCCCGTCGATTGACACCTCAAACGTCACGATCGGATGCGCAGATTCTGAAAAAAAATAGAAAAAATTAGTTTCGATAGGACGAAATCCACCTAAGTCCTGTCTCATAGAAAAATTGTATGGGAAATTGAATTTCCAAAAACACAAGTTTCGTTAACGAATTCGTTTGTATATTATAAATATAGTTAAAACCCATCAACACCTTCGTTATAAAACAATAATATATATATATATATAATTCATAATTTTTTATAATTTTCCTAATTTTAAGTTGTAAATATTTTCTAAGTGAAAATTCAAAATTTTTTGTCTTTGATTTTCGTAATTTCTGTGTCATATTGTAGGGTCGATTGATCCTGCATATAATTAATTTTTTCTAAATTTTCGCGCGCCTACTTCGCGCCAAAAAACTCGAAAGAGTTGTGATTTTTGACAAATTTGGGGTTTTTCGAGGATAACTCCCGAACCCCCCATCTCACCCGGACTGGACCAGTGTCTGTGCATAGCTCTCCATCAGCCCCGTCGATTGACACCTCAAACGTCACGATCGGATGCGCAGATTCTGAAAAAAAATAGAAAAAATTAGTTTCGATAGGACGAAATCCACCTAAGTCCTGTCTCATAGAAAAATTGTATGGGAAATTGAATTTCCAAAAACACAAGTTTCGTTAACGAATTCGTTTGTATATTATAAATATAGTTAAAACCCATCAACACCTTCGTTATAAAACAATAATATATATATATATATATATAATTCATAATTTTTTATAATTTTCCTAATTTTAAGTTGTAAATATTTTCTAAGTGAAAATTCAAAATTTTTTGTCTTTGATTTTCGTAATTTCTGTGTCATATTGTAGGGTCGATTGATCCTGCATATAATTAATTTTTTCTAAATTTTCGCGCGCCTACTTCGCGCCAAAAAACTCGAAAGAGTTGTGATTTTTGACAAATTTGGGGTTTTTCGAGGATAACTCCCGAACCCCCCATCTCACCCGGACTGGACCAGTGTCTGTGCATAGCTCTCCATCAGCCCCGTCGATTGACACCTCAAACGTCACGATCGGATGCGCAGATTCTGAAAAAAATAGAAAAAATTAGTTTCGATAGGACGAAATCCACCTAAGTCCTGTCTCATAGAAAAATTGTATGGGAAATTGAATTTCCAAAAACACAAGTTTCGTTAACGAATTCGTTTGTATATTATAAATATAGTTAAAACCCATCAACACCTTCGTTATAAAACAATAATATATATATATATATATAATTCATAATTTTTTATAATTTTCCTAATTTTAAGTTGTAAATATTTTCTAAGTGAAAATTCAAAATTTTTTGTCTTTGATTTTCGTAATTTCTGTGTCATATTGTAGGGTCGATTGATCCTGCATATAATTAATTTTTTCTAAATTTTCGCGCGCCTACTTCGCGCCAAAAAACTCGAAAGAGTTGTGATTTTTGACAAATTTGGGGTTTTTCGAGGATAACTCCCGAACCCCCCATCTCACCCGGACTGGACCAGTGTCTGTGCATAGCTCTCCATCAGCCCCGTCGATTGACACCTCAAACGTCACGATCGGATGCGCAGATTCTGAAAAAAAATAGAAAAAATTAGTTTCGATAGGACGAAATCCACCTAAGTCCTGTCTCATAGAAAAATTGTATGGGAAATTGAATTTCCAAAAACACAAGTTTCGTTAACGAATTCGTTTGTATATTATAAATATAGTTAAAACCCATCAACACCTTCGTTATAAAACAATAATATATATATATATATAATTCATAATTTTTTATAATTTTCCTAATTTTAAGTTGTAAATATTTTCTAAGTGAAAATTCAAAATTTTTTGTCTTTGATTTTCGTAATTTCTGTGTCATATTGTAGGGTCGATTGATCCTGCATATAATTAATTTTTCTAAATTTTCGCGCGCCTACTTCGCGCCAAAAAACTCGAAAGAGTTGTGATTTTTGACAAATTTGGGGTTTTTCGAGGATAACTCCCGAACCCCCCATCTCACCCGGACTGGACCAGTGTCTGTGCATAGCTCTCCATCAGCCCCGTCGATTGACACCTCAAACGTCACGATCGGATGCGCAGATTCTGAAAAAAAATAGAAAAAATTAGTTTCGATAGGACGAAATCCACCTAAGTCCTGTCTCATAGAAAAATTGTATGGGAAATTGAATTTCCAAAAACACAAGTTTCGTTAACGAATTCGTTTGTATATTATAAATATAGTTAAAACCCATCAACACCTTCGTTATAAAATAATAATATATATATATATCATTCATAATTTTTTATAATTTTCCTAATTTTAAGTTGTAAATATTTTCTAAGTGAAAATTCAAAATTTTTTGTCTTTGATTTTCGTAATTTCTGTGTCATATTGTAGGGTCGATTGATCCTGCATATAATTAATTTTTTCTAAATTTTCGCGCGCCTACTTCGCGCCAAAAAACTCGAAAGAGTTGTGATTTTTGACAAATTTGGGGTTTTTCGAGGATAACTCCCGAACCCCCCATCTCACCCGGACTGGACCAGTGTCTGTGCATAGCTCTCCATCAGCCCCGTCGATTGACACCTCAAACGTCACGATCGGATGCGCAGATTCTGAAAAAAAATAGAAAAAATTAGTTTCGATAGGACGAAATCCACCTAAGTCCTGTCTCATAGAAAAATTGTATGGGAAATTGAATTTCCAAAAACACAAGTTTCGTTAACGAATTCGTTTGTATATTATAAATATAGTTAAAACCCATCAACACCTTCGTTATAAAACAATAATATATATATATATAATTCATAATTTTTTATAATTTTCCTAATTTTAAGTTGTAAATATTTTCTAAGTGAAAATTCAAAATTTTTTGTCTTTGATTTTCGTAATTTCTGTGTCATATTGTAGGGTCGATTGATCCTGCATATAATTAATTTTTTCTAAATTTTCGCGCGCCTACTTCGCGCCAAAAAACTCGAAAGAGTTGTGATTTTTGACAAATTTGGGGTTTTTCGAGGATAACTCCCGAACCCCCCATCTCACCCGGACTGGACCAGTGTCTGTGCATAGCTCTCCATCAGCCCCGTCGATTGACACCTCAAACGTCACGATCGGATGCGCAGATTCTGAAAAAAAATAGAAAAAATTAGTTTCGATAGGACGAAATCCACCTAAGTCCTGTCTCATAGAAAAATTGTATGGGAAATTGAATTTCCAAAAACACAAGTTTCGTTAACGAATTCGTTTGTATATTATAAATATAGTTAAAACCCATCAACACCTTCGTTATAAAATAATAATATATATATATATCATTCATAATTTTTTATAATTTTCCTAATTTTAAGTTGTAAATATTTTCTAAGTGAAAATTCAAAATTTTTTGTCTTTGATTTTCGTAATTTCTGTGTCATATTGTAGGGTCGATTGATCCTGCATATAATTAATTTTTTCTAAATTTTCGCGCGCCTACTTCGCGCCAAAAAACTCGAAAGAGTTGTGATTTTTGACAAATTTGGGGTTTTTCGAGGATAACTCCCGAACCCCCCATCTCACCCGGACTGGACCAGTGTCTGTGCATAGCTCTCCATCAGCCCCGTCGATTGACACCTCAAACGTCACGATCGGATGCGCAGATTCTGAAAAAAAATAGAAAAAATTAGTTTCGATAGGACGAAATCCACCTAAGTCCTGTCTCATAGAAAAATTGTATGGGAAATTGAATTTCCAAAAACACAAGTTTCGTTAACGAATTCGTTTGTATATTATAAATATAGTTAAAACCCATCAACACCTTCGTTATAAAACAATAATATATATATATATATATATCATTCATAATTTTTTATAATTTTCCTAATTTTAAGTTGTAAATATTTTCTAAGTGAAAATTCAAAATTTTTTGTCTTTGATTTTCGTAATTTCTGTGTCATATTGTAGGGTCGATTGATCCTGCATATAATTAATTTTTTCTAAATTTTCGCGCGCCTACTTCGCGCCAAAAAACTCGAAAGAGTTGTGATTTTTGACAAATTTGGGGTTTTTCGAGGATAACTCCCGAACCCCCCATCTCACCCGGACTGGACCAGTGTCTGTGCATAGCTCTCCATCAGCCCCGTCGATTGACACCTCAAACGTCACGATCGGATGCGCAGATTCTGAAAAAAAATAGAAAAAATTAGTTTCGATAGGACGAAATCCACCTAAGTCCTGTCTCATAGAAAAATTGTATGGGAAATTGAATTTCCAAAAACACAAGTTTCGTTAACGAATTCGTTTGTATATTATAAATATAGTTAAAACCCATCAACACCTTCGTTATAAAACAATTATATATATATATATATATATAATTCATAATTTTTTATAATTTTCCTAATTTTAAGTTGTAAATATTTTCTAAGTGAAAATTCAAAATTTTTTGTCTTTGATTTTCGTAATTTCTGTGTCATATTGTAGGGTCGATTGATCCTGCATATAATTAATTTTTTCTAAATTTTCGCGCGCCTACTTCGCGCCAAAAAACTCGAAAGAGTTGTGATTTTTGACAAATTTGGGGTTTTTCGAGGATAACTCCCGAACCCCCCATCTCACCCGGACTGGACCAGTGTCTGTGCATAGCTCTCCATCAGCCCCGTCGATTGACACCTCAAACGTCACGATCGGATGCGCAGATTCTGAAAAAAAATAGAAAAAATTAGTTTCGATAGGACGAAATCCACCTAAGTCCTGTCTCATAGAAAAATTGTATGGGAAATTGAATTTCCAAAAACACAAGTTTCGTTAACGAATTCGTTTGTATATTATAAATATAGTTAAAACCCATCAACACCTTCGTTATAAAACAATAATATATATATATATATATAATTCATAATTTTTTATAATTTTCCTAATTTTAAGTTGTAAATATTTTCTAAGTGAAAATTCAAAATTTTTTGTCTTTGATTTTCGTAATTTCTGTGTCATATTGTAGGGTCGATTGATCCTGCATATAATTAATTTTTTCTAAATTTTCGCGCGCCTACTTCGCGCCAAAAAACTCGAAAGAGTTGTGATTTTTGACAAATTTGGGGTTTTTCGAGGATAACTCCCGAACCCCCCATCTCACCCGGACTGGACCAGTGTCTGTGCATAGCTCTCCATCAGCCCCGTCGATTGACACCTCAAACGTCACGATCGGATGCGCAGATTCTGAAAAAAAATAGAAAAAATTAGTTTCGATAGGACGAAATCCACCTAAGTCCTGTCTCATAGAAAAATTGTATGGGAAATTGAATTTCCAAAAACACAAGTTTCGTTAACGAATTCGTTTGTATATTATAAATATAGTTAAAACCCATCAACACCTTCGTTATAAAATAATAATATATATATATATCATTCATAATTTTTTATAATTTTCCTAATTTTAAGTTGTAAATATTTTCTAAGTGAAAATTCAAAATTTTTTGTCTTTGATTTTCGTAATTTCTGTGTCATATTGTAGGGTCGATTGATCCTGCATATAATTAATTTTTTCTAAATTTTCGCGCGCCTACTTCGCGCCAAAAAACTCGAAAGAGTTGTGATTTTTGACAAATTTGGGGTTTTTCGAGGATAACTCCCGAACCCCCCATCTCACCCGGACTGGACCAGTGTCTGTGCATAGCTCTCCATCAGCCCCGTCGATTGACACCTCAAACGTCACGATCGGATGCGCAGATTCTGAAAAAAAATAGAAAAAATTAGTTTCGATAGGACGAAATCCACCTAAGTCCTGTCTCATAGAAAAATTGTATGGGAAATTGAATTTCCAAAAACACAAGTTTCGTTAACGAATTCGTTTGTATATTATAAATATAGTTAAAACCCATCAACACCTTCGTTATAAAACAATAATATATATATATATAATTCATAATTTTTTATAATTTTCCTAATTTTAAGTTGTAAATATTTTCTAAGTGAAAATTCAAAATTTTTTGTCTTTGATTTTCGTAATTTCTGTGTCATATTGTAGGGTCGATTGATCCTGCATATAATTAATTTTTTCTAAATTTTCGCGCGCCTACTTCGCGCCAAAAAACTCGAAAGAGTTGTGATTTTTGACAAATTTGGGGTTTTTCGAGGATAACTCCCGAACCCCCCATCTCACCCGGACTGGACCAGTGTCTGTGCATAGCTCTCCATCAGCCCCGTCGATTGACACCTCAAACGTCACGATCGGATGCGCAGATTCTGAAAAAAAATAGAAAAAATTAGTTTCGATAGGACGAAATCCACCTAAGTCCTGTCTCATAGAAAAATTGTATGGGAAATTGAATTTCCAAAAACACAAGTTTCGTTAACGAATTCGTTTGTATATTATAAATATAGTTAAAACCCATCAACACCTTCGTTATAAAATAATAATATATATATATATCATTCATAATTTTTTATAATTTTCCTAATTTTAAGTTGTAAATATTTTCTAAGTGAAAATTCAAAATTTTTTGTCTTTGATTTTCGTAATTTCTGTGTCATATTGTAGGGTCGATTGATCCTGCATATAATTAATTTTTTCTAAATTTTCGCGCGCCTACTTCGCGCCAAAAAACTCGAAAGAGTTGTGATTTTTGACAAATTTGGGGTTTTTCGAGGATAACTCCCGAACCCCCCATCTCACCCGGACTGGACCAGTGTCTGTGCATAGCTCTCCATCAGCCCCGTCGATTGACACCTCAAACGTCACGATCGGATGCGCAGATTCTGAAAAAAAATAGAAAAAATTAGTTTCGATAGGACGAAATCCACCTAAGTCCTGTCTCATAGAAAAATTGTATGGGAAATTGAATTTCCAAAAACACAAGTTTCGTTAACGAATTCGTTTGTATATTATAAATATAGTTAAAACCCATCAACACCTTCGTTATAAAACAATAATATATATATATATATATATATATATATATATATATATATATGTTGAAGCCACTTTAGTATTAGTTTTTAATGTTAATGTTTAGTATTAAGTTAGTTAAGCATCAGAAGCCTCTTAGCCTTGCATTGCTATTTTTTTATAACAGGCGGTTAATAATACGAGTATGTGTCATATGTGACGGTCGTTTTAATTCTAATTTTGAATTTTAATATATCGTTAGACTGCACGCTGATCGGTCACTAAGTTTGCCTTTTATTTAAATTCCTTTTTTTAAAAACCCTCCTACGCGCCCACATGGTCCTTCGAGCCGGATATAATATTATTATGGGAATAATCAAGCACATAAAGGAATTATAATCGGAATATTATGTGGAATTAATTTCAAATAAGCAACGTGTCCAGTGGATGTGAATATACCTGCAGTTTCTATGAAGAAAAGAGAAAAGTGGCTTTTACGAGTACATTAATAATTAAATAAAATAAAACAAATAGTTTTAAACTTTAAATTAAATTTATTTGACCCAACACTCGTAATATTCAGGTAATATTTTAGGTAGAAACTTAGTGACTAATTTGAAGACTGTATAAGGTTAGTAACATATGTTAATTTTGTATTTATAATTTATTTAATTTTATTTATAATTACTACAGTTTTATTTAAACATTTACATTGCAAAAGGTACAATAATATTGTAAAATATAGTTAATCCGTGCTTCATTGTGACAGTACAGTAATATTAATATTACATTAGTTAACTATTCATATTTATTACAATATTTAATTTAAAACCCTTTTTTAATTGTCAGCTTTGTAAATCGTTGTTTTGTGAGTTAACTATAGTAAAAGTGTAAAATAATATATTTTAATATACCTACCTACCAGTCTTTTATATAACAGCAAAATTAAAATCATAGTTAAACAAATTAATTAATTATAATATCAATTATATCTGTTTAGTAATTTCAGTAATTGTCGAAAAACATTATAATAATTATTACAATATTTAGCGTTATATCCGTTGTAATTCCAGGTTGACCGCACCATCCTTTCAAAATGACCGACATTAAAGAACTTAAAAAGAAACGTGGCAGTCACAAAGGGAGACTCACTGCTTTTGGAACATTTTTAAATCTTTTACAAGGTTCCGAGTTAACCCCTTGCCAGGCGATGGAGTTACAGTTACGTGTTGATAGGTTAGAAAATGTTTATGATGAATTTAACGAAACTCAATTACAATTAGAATGTTTATGTGATAATCTTGATATAGAATCTAGTGAAAGAAATAGTGTAGAATCTCAATATTATAGCTTACTTGCTCAAGCCAAAACTATATTAAATAATTATTTTAAATTAAAAGAAGAAGATGCTAAATCTAGCCACAGCCATGGTTCAAAGCATCAGCAGTTAGTCAAGTTACCTACTATTTCTTTGCCGAAATTCTCAGGCTCTTATGTAACCTGGCTTGAGTTTCGCGATACATTTACTAGTCTTATTCACGGTAATGATGATATGGATGAAATTAACAAATTTCATTATTTGCGTTCTTCACTGGAAGGGTCAGCTGCTATTGTAATTGAATCGATCGAATTTTCCGCTCGAAACTACACTACCGCGTGGGAACTTCTTTGTGAACGTTTTGATAACAAACGCTTATTAATTAATAACCACGTCACAGCGTTGTTTGAAATCGAGTCAATTACTAAAGAATCTTCAGTTGCATTAAAACGCACAATCGACAATGTAAACAAGAACATTAGGGCATTGAGTACGTTAGGTGAGCCCACTCACAGCTGGGATACTCTTTTAATATATATAATTACTCAGAAATTAGATTTCAAAACATTTAGAGAATGGGAAGAAGTCAAAGGGGGATTTGATAAAACCAAATCAATTTCGTTTCAACAGTTCATAGATTTCTTGCGTAACCGTGCTGACTTATTGGAAACTGTCGAATTATCTCGTCCTTCTTCTAGTAGTATTAAGTCTAGTAATAAAATAAGGGCTATGATTTCCACGGAGCGAATAAATTCTTCAATGGCACGCAGCTGTCCGAAGTGTAGCGGTGATCATAATTTAAACTCGTGTCCACAGTTTTTAGCGCTGAGTGTTAGCGATAGAATGTTGTCTTTACAAAATTATAAAATTTGCTATAATTGTTTTAATCCAGGTCACTATCCAAATGCTTGTAAAAGATCAGGTTGTAAAATTTGCAAACGAAAACATCACACGCTTATTCACAATAACAATTATAAAAACTATTCCATATCAGGTGATTGTACAGTCAATAAGGTCAAGGACTTATCTATCGCTTCCGAGAAATGTGACAATACGCACGTTACACTATCGGCTAATATTGCGGCGCACGCGCATACAAGCACTCCGAGCGACGTCTTGCTGTCAACTGCGTTAATTAAATGTTATGATATAAATAATAAAGAACATATAGTGCGTGCTCTTTTAGATTCCGGTAGCTCATCTTGTTTAATGACTGAAAAACTATTTAATAAATTAAATTTACCATTTTTAAAAATCAATAAGACAATTCAAGGAATTAATAATTCATTATCCACTGTGAACAAAATGTGCCGAGTTCATATAGAATCTTTACATGAATCTTATGAAGATAATATCGCTTGTTTTATTTTGCCTACTATCACAGATAGCATTCCCGCTAGACAGTTACATATAGATATTCCTTCGAATATACAATTAGCAGATCCGTGCTTTCATACGCCGGCCTCCATTGATATCATTATTGGAGCTGACGTATTTTGGACCTTATTAGGTTCCGATAAAATTGCATTAGGTGATAGGAAACCAACCTTATATCAAACTAGACTTGGTTGGCTAGTTTGTGGCCCAGTTAACGGCGGCTATAATATATTGTCATCTCATTCCCCACCAATACAATGCAATTTTACTAATTTTCAAAATAAATTTTCTTCTAGTTCTCATGAGTTAGATGACATTCAAAACCAACTTACGCGTTTTTGGCAACTTGAAGAAGTTTGTCGTGAGTCATCAACGTTGAATACGATTGAAGAGAAAATGTGTGAAGAACATTTTATTAAAAATACAACACGTTTGCCAGATGGCCGCTTTAATGTCAAAATCCCACTCAGGGAATCTTCAGGCTGTCTTGGCGATTCATTTCATCGTGCAAAACGATGCTTACTTTCTTGAGAACGTAGAAATTAAAAAACCGACACTCGGCAAAATGTATAAAGATTTTATGTCTGAGTACATTTCTTTAGGTCACATGTCAGAGTGTCATATTAATTCAAATTATGTTTCATATTTTATCTTACAAGCAATTCGAATTGCATATCTTTTCCGACGCGTCAGAGCAAGCTTACGGTGCTTGCATCTATGTTCGTAGTTTTAATGATAACGGTGACGTTGACGTGCGTTTATTAATATCGAAAAGTCGCGTCGCACCCATTGAACCAGTGACTTTCCCGCGACTTGAGTTGTGTGCTGCCTTACTTGGTGCACGTTTATATAAAAAAGTAATTGGTTCTTTAAGGCGTTCGGCGTTTGTTGTAACGTTTTGGACTGATTCCATGATTGTATTAGGCTGGTTAAAATGCTACCTATTAAATTAAATACTTTTGTACGGAATCGTGTCTCTGAAATATTAGATGAATCAAGTTCTGCCAATTGGAGGCATATCCCTACACACTGTAATCCCGCTGACCTGTTATCTCGAGGAATAGAACCCTCTGCAATAAAATCATGCAATCTATGGTGGTATGGTCCATCCTTTTTACGTCAAGATCCCATTGACTTGCCGCACACGACTACTGATTTAGTTAACTTACCGGAAATTAAGTCAAATATTTGCTATGTGGCGAATGACGCTCATCATAATTCAAATTTTAATATAATAAATTTTGAACGGTTTTCAAATTTTATGCGATTACAACGTAGTGTTTGTTATGTTTTACGCTTTATTAAATTGTGCAAAACGCGTACTCTGTTTACGTCTTATTTTACCACTGAAGAATTACAAAATTCCTTGAATATTATTATTATACAGTCACAAAAGAGTCATTTCCTGAATACAATTTATTAATAAATAAACAAAAACTACCATATAAAAATAAATTATTAAAATATAATGTATTTCTTGATAATAACAAAATAATTCGTGTAGGGGGACGATTACATAATTCTAACTATTCATTTGAGAAAAAATATCCTATTTTAATACAGTCCACTAGTCATTTTAGTAAACTTTTATTCAGATATGAGCATGTTAAGTTGTTACATGCAGGTCCTCAGCTTTATTAAGTAACATTAGACAGACTTATTGGCCACTAGGCGGTCGTAATTTGGCCAGGGCTTGCTTTCGTCAGTGCGTTCGTTGTCAACGTTTAAAAGGCAAAGTGATTGCTCCTCAAATGGGTAATTTACCAATGAGCAGACTGTCACCAGCTGATTTTCCTTTCCAAAACGTTGGGGTCGATTACGCGGGACCTATTCTATCAGCCAGTCGTCAAGGCCGTGGATGTAGGCTAGTAAAGGTATATATAGTGATTTTTATGTTTTACTACTAAAGCCATCCATTTAGAATTAGTAGGTGATTTGACTAGCAGTAATTTTCTACAAGCTTTGCAGAGATTCATGTCTCGTCGAGGAAAACCGGTAAACATTTACTCTGACAACGGTACGTCATTCGTAGGAGCCTACAATGAAATTTCGAAGTTTTTAAACCTTAACTGTAACTCCTTGGCTGAGGATACTGCCCAGTTAGGAACTAAGTTTCATTTTATTCCTGCTTATGCTCCACATTTCGGTGGTCTTTGGGAGGCTGGTGTTAAGTCGACTAAATTTCATTTAAACAGAGTGTTGGGAAATTGTAATTTGACGTACGAAGAGCTTAACTCTATTTTAATTCAAATTGAAGCTATTTTAAATTCGCGGCCACTCACGCCCTTATCTACAGATCCAGATGACTTGCTGCCGTTGACTCCTGGGCATTTTAATCGGACGTCCACTTACTGCGTTTCCAGTTTATTTATTTATTTATTTATTTATTTATTTAATAGGAAGCCAACATAATATACAATGTATTTTATCTTTCGTACATAGCTTAGTATAGAACATTTTATTGTACATTATACACTACACTTAAAGGCTAACTTAACATGTATACATAGATTTGTTCCAAAACTTACATTATTCTATGAAAAATAAAGTAAAACAAAAAAAAAGTAGAACCATAACAAAAACAACCAAAACCAAAAATAATTAAAAAAAAAAAATGTTAAAGAGAGTAAACTTATATTTATATATAACATATTCATACATAATACATATACATACATATATATATATATATATATATACATACATACACATACACATATATATACATGTACACACATACACACACATACACATATTAAACCACATTAGAAAATTAAAACCTATACTACTGTAAAAAATATTATTGTCAAAAAAAAAAAAGAAAAAATTGTTTTTTTTTTTTTTCTGTTAAGATCTTTAAGCAAATCACCTTTATAATTATTTTAAACTAGTAAAATTAATTAAATGTGTATAATATAAAAAATAATAATAATAATAATCAAACACTAAATAGCTAATTTTCAAAAATACATTTGAGTTTTTCTTTAAATATTTTTCCAGAGAACTTAAAAACATCTAGCTCCTCTTTACCATTTGAAATGAGATTATATAATTGTAAAATTCTATTTAAAGGTGCATTGAGGCCTAAATTAGTTCTAGGAGTCTTACTTATAAAAGTTGGCTTAGAACTGGATGGCCTTAACGGGTTTCTAGGGACTGCTAGTCTTATTTTTTGCACTAAGTCTGGGCAATCAATATCTCCACTTATAATTTTATTCAAAAAACAAAGATCCAAAATATTTCTTCTTGTAGATAGTGACGATATTTTATAGTGTCTTAAAAGATTATTGTAATCATAATTTAAATTATCCTTATAGCATAACGTTCGTAGCATTTTCTTTTGTACTCTTTCCAGTCTGTTTTTGTGTGTTTGATAAAAAGGGTTCCATACAATGGAACAGTATTCCAATGTATTTCGGACATATGAATTAAAAAGTGTTATTTTTGTGAATGATTTTTTGAAATCTTTTGTACTTCTTAAAATAAATCCCAGCATTTTGTAGGATTTTTTAATTATATTTTCTATATGTGAGATAAAGGTTAGTTTTGAATCGATTAAAATACCTAGATCTTGTATTTCATTCAAGCAAGTTAAATTATTACTTTCAATTTTATAATTATATTTAATGTTTCGAGTTTTACGACTAAATGTAATGCTATAACATTTTTGGTGATTTAGATTAAGGTTATTATGTTTACACCACGATATAAGTTTATCTAAATCTGCTTGCATTTTAATTGAGTCGTCTATTGACGAAATTTTTTTAAACATTTTTAGGTCATCTGCATATAAATATATTCTACAATTATCAAAGCAAGTTATTATGTCGTTTATGAAAATTCCGAATAATATAGGGCCAAGGTGTGATCCTTGCGGCACACCGGACGTTGCAATGAAAGTGTCAGACTGATTTCCACCAATTACAACGTTCAATTCCCGATTGTCCAAATATGATGCAATCCAATCAATAACTTTCCCATGGATACCGTAATTCCTTAACTTATGTATTAGAATACTGTGATCAACAACGTCAAAAGCCTTAGCGAGATCAGTGTAGATGCAGTCTACTTGTCCGCCACTGTCCAGCACTTCGGATACATCGTTAATAAATGAGACTAAGTTAGTCATAGTTGATCTATTCTTTAAAAAGCCATGTTGATTTTCAATCATAAAAGGTTTTACGTACCAACTAAGTGATCTGCACATAATTACTTCGAAGATCTTTGAGAAGACAGAGAGTATACAAATGGGTCTATATTTAGTTATATCTTTTTTGTCTCCGCTTTTGAAAATAGCTACGACTCTAGCCTTTTTCCATAAGCTTGGAAATATACCGTCTTCTAGTGACTTTTGAAATAATATAATTAGTGGGTTTGCCAGAGATTTCGCGCATTCTTTTGCAAAAATAGGTGGAATATTATCAGGGCCTGCTCCCTTATATATTTTAAGTTTCTCCAATTGGTCTATGATTTCTTTTTTCTCAATAAAAACATTAGCAAGTTGTAAATTAAAATTAGTATTTAAATTTGTACATGAATTCAGGGTTGAATTGTCATATGTCCGATAGGTATTAGCAAAGTGTACAGCAAATTGATTACAAATATCCCTCCCATTAGTAAATTCACAATCATTAAATTGCATTAGGGCAGGATAGTCGCATTTGTTATTTCGGATCTTTTTTAAATATGAATGAAAATACTTTGGGTTTATTTAGGATAACTCCCGAACCCCCTGGACTACCAGTGTCTGTGCATAGCTCTAAGCCCCGTCGATTGACATCAGTCCGAAGGAGCTCAAATTCACGATCAAGAGGGTTTCTTAAACTTTTATACCAAATTCATATAGATTTTTCTCTGCTAAGTCTCTTAAATTAATTTTGAATACCAAAAACATAAGTATTCGTTAATTTTTAAATATAAATTAGTACAATTCATATATAATATTAATAATTATATATATAATATATCTTCATTTTTTAAATTTTTTCTAAGTTAAACAAAATTCCAAATTTTTTTATTTAATTTCTGTGTCATATTGTAGGGTCGATTGATCCTGCATATAATTAATTTTTTCTAAATTTTCGCGCGCCTACTTCGCGCCAAAAAACTCGAAAGAGTTGTGATTTTTGACAAATTTGGGGTTTTTCGAGGATAACTCCCGAACCCCCCATCTCACCCGGACTGGACCAGTGTCTGTGCATAGCTCTCCATCAGCCCCGTCGATTGACACCTCAAACGTCACGATCGGATGCGCAGATTCTGAAAAAAAATAGAAAAAATTAGTTTCGATAGGACGAAATCCACCTAAGTCCTGTCTCATAGAAAAATTGTATGGGAAATTGAATTTCCAAAAACACAAGTTTCGTTAACGAATTCGTTTGTATATTATAAATATAGTTAAAACCCATCAACACCTTCGTTATAAAATAATAATATATATATATATCATTCATAATTTTTTATAATTTTCCTAATTTTAAGTTGTAAATATTTTCTAAGTGAAAATTCAAAATTTTTTGTCTTTGATTTTCGTAATTTCTGTGTCATATTGTAGGGTCGATTGATCCTGCATATAATTAATTTTTTCTAAATTTTCGCGCGCCTACTTCGCGCCAAAAAACTCGAAAGAGTTGTGATTTTTGACAAATTTGGGGTTTTTCGAGGATAACTCCCGAACCCCCCATCTCACCCGGACTGGACCAGTGTCTGTGCATAGCTCTCCATCAGCCCCGTCGATTGACACCTCAAACGTCACGATCGGATGCGCAGATTCTGAAAAAAAATAGAAAAAATTAGTTTCGATAGGACGAAATCCACCTAAGTCCTGTCTCATAGAAAAATTGTATGGGAAATTGAATTTCCAAAAACACAAGTTTCGTTAACGAATTCGTTTGTATATTATAAATATAGTTAAAACCCATCAACACCTTCGTTATAAAACAATAATATATATATATATATAATTCATAATTTTTTATAATTTTCCTAATTTTAAGTTGTAAATATTTTCTAAGTGAAAATTCAAAATTTTTTGTCTTTGATTTTCGTAATTTCTGTGTCATATTGTAGGGTCGATTGATCCTGCATATAATTAATTTTTTCTAAATTTTCGCGCGCCTACTTCGCGCCAAAAAACTCGAAAGAGTTGTGATTTTTGACAAATTTGGGGTTTTTCGAGGATAACTCCCGAACCCCCCATCTCACCCGGACTGGACCAGTGTCTGTGCATAGCTCTCCATCAGCCCCGTCGATTGACACCTCAAACGTCACGATCGGATGCGCAGATTCTGAAAAAAAATAGAAAAAATTAGTTTCGATAGGACGAAATCCACCTAAGTCCTGTCTCATAGAAAAATTGTATGGGAAATTGAATTTCCAAAAACACAAGTTTCGTTAACGAATTCGTTTGTATATTATAAATATAGTTAAAACCCATCAACACCTTCGTTATAAAACAATAATATATATATATATATATATAATTCATAATTTTTTATAATTTTCCTAATTTTAAGTTGTAAATATTTTCTAAGTGAAAATTCAAAATTTTTTGTCTTTGATTTTCGTAATTTCTGTGTCATATTGTAGGGTCGATTGATCCTGCATATAATTAATTTTTTCTAAATTTTCGCGCGCCTACTTCGCGCCAAAAAAACTCGAAAGAGTTGTGATTTTTGACAAATTTGGGGTTTTTCGAGGATAACTCCCGAACCCCCCATCTCACCCGGACTGGACCAGTGTCTGTGCATAGCTCTCCATCAGCCCCGTCGATTGACACCTCAAACGTCACGATCGGATGCGCAGATTCTGAAAAAAAATAGAAAAAATTAGTTTCGATAGGACGAAATCCACCTAAGTCCTGTCTCATAGAAAAATTGTATGGGAAATTGAATTTCCAAAAACACAAGTTTCGTTAACGAATTCGTTTGTATATTATAAATATAGTTAAAACCCATCAACACCTTCGTTATAAAACAATAATATATATATATATATATATAATTCATAATTTTTTATAATTTTCCTAATTTTAAGTTGTAAATATTTTCTAAGTGAAAATTCAAAATTTTTTGTCTTTGATTTTCGTAATTTCTGTGTCATATTGTAGGGTCGATTGATCCTGCATATAATTAATTTTTTCTAAATTTTCGCGCGCCTACTTCGCGCCAAAAAACTCGAAAGAGTTGTGATTTTTGACAAATTTGGGGTTTTTCGAGGATAACTCCCGAACTCCCCCATCTCACCCGGACTGGACCAGTGTCTGTGCATAGCTCTCCATCAGCCCCGTCGATTGACACCTCAAACGTCACGATCGGATGCGCAGATTCTGAAAAAAAATAGAAAAAATTAGTTTCGATAGGACGAAATCCACCTAAGTCCTGTCTCATAGAAAAATTGTATGGGAAATTGAATTTCCAAAAACACAAGTTTCGTTAACGAATTCGTTTGTATATTATAAATATAGTTAAAACCCATCAACACCTTCGTTATAAAACAATAATATATATATATATATATATATATAATTCATAATTTTTTATAATTTTCCTAATTTTAAGTTGTAAATATTTTCTAAGTGAAAATTCAAAATTTTTTGTCTTTGATTTTCGTAATTTCTGTGTCATATTGTAGGGTCGATTGATCCTGCATATAATTAATTTTTTCTAAATTTTCGCGCGCCTACTTCGCGCCAAAAAACTCGAAAGAGTTGTGATTTTTGACAAATTTGGGGTTTTTCGAGGATAACTCCCGAACCCCCCATCTCACCCGGACTGGACCAGTGTCTGTGCATAGCTCTCCATCAGCCCCGTCGATTGACACCTCAAACGTCACGATCGGATGCGCAGATTCTGAAAAAAAATAGAAAAAATTAGTTTCGATAGGACGAAATCCACCTAAGTCCTGTCTCATAGAAAAATTGTATGGGAAATTGAATTTCCAAAAACACAAGTTTCGTTAACGAATTCGTTTGTATATTATAAATATAGTTAAAACCCATCAACACCTTCGTTATAAAACAATAATATATATATATATATATAATTCATAATTTTTTATAATTTTCCTAATTTTAAGTTGTAAATATTTTCTAAGTGAAAATTCAAAATTTTTTGTCTTTGATTTTCGTAATTTCTGTGTCATATTGTAGGGTCGATTGATCCTGCATATAATTAATTTTTCTAAATTTTCGCGCGCCTACTTCGCGCCAAAAAACTCGAAAGAGTTGTGATTTTTGACAAATTTGGGGTTTTTCGAGGATAACTCCCGAACCCCCCATCTCACCCGGACTGGACCAGTGTCTGTGCATAGCTCTCCATCAGCCCCGTCGATTGACACCTCAAACGTCACGATCGGATGCGCAGATTCTGAAAAAAAATAGAAAAAATTAGTTTCGATAGGACGAAATCCACCTAAGTCCTGTCTCATAGAAAAATTGTATGGGAAATTGAATTTCCAAAAACACAAGTTTCGTTAACGAATTCGTTTGTATATTATAAATATAGTTAAAACCCATCAACACCTTCGTTATAAAACAATAATATATATATATATATATAATTCATAATTTTTTATAATTTTCCTAATTTTAAGTTGTAAATATTTTCTAAGTGAAAATTCAAAATTTTTTGTCTTTGATTTTCGTAATTTCTGTGTCATATTGTAGGGTCGATTGATCCTGCATATAATTAATTTTTTCTAAATTTTCGCGCGCCTACTTCGCGCCAAAAAACTCGAAAGAGTTGTGATTTTTGACAAATTTGGGGTTTTCGAGGATAACTCCCGAACCCCCCATCTCACCCGGACTGGACCAGTGTCTGTGCATAGCTCTCCATCAGCCCCGTCGATTGACACCTCAAACGTCACGATCGGATGCGCAGATTCTGAAAAAAAATAGAAAAAATTAGTTTCGATAGGACGAAATCCACCTAAGTCCTGTCTCATAGAAAAATTGTATGGGAAATTGAATTTCCAAAAACACAAGTTTCGTTAACGAATTCGTTTGTATATTATAAATATAGTTAAAACCCATCAACACCTTCGTTATAAAACAATAATATATATATATATATATAATTCATAATTTTTTATAATTTTCCTAATTTTAAGTTGTAAATATTTTCTAAGTGAAAATTCAAAATTTTTTGTCTTTGATTTTCGTAATTTCTGTGTCATATTGTAGGGTCGATTGATCCTGCATATAATTAATTTTTTCTAAATTTTCGCGCGCCTACTTCGCGCCAAAAAACTCGAAAGAGTTGTGATTTTTGACAAATTTGGGGTTTTTCGAGGATAACTCCCGAACCCCCCATCTCACCCGGACTGGACCAGTGTCTGTGCATAGCTCTCCATCAGCCCCGTCGATTGACACCTCAAACGTCACGATCGGATGCGCAGATTCTGAAAAAAAATAGAAAAAATTAGTTTCGATAGGACGAAATCCACCTAAGTCCTGTCTCATAGAAAAATTGTATGGGAAATTGAATTTCCAAAAACACAAGTTTCGTTAACGAATTCGTTTGTATATTATAAATATAGTTAAAACCCATCAACACCTTCGTTATAAAACAATAATATATATATATATATATATATAATTCATAATTTTTTATAATTTTCCTAATTTTAAGTTGTAAATATTTTCTAAGTGAAAATTCAAAATTTTTTGTCTTTGATTTTCGTAATTTCTGTGTCATATTGTAGGGTCGATTGATCCTGCATATAATTAATTTTTTCTAAATTTTCGCGCGCCTACTTCGCGCCAAAAAACTCGAAAGAGTTGTGATTTTTGACAAATTTGGGGTTTTTCGAGGATAACTCCCGAACCCCCCATCTCACCCGGACTGGACCAGTGTCTGTGCATAGCTCTCCATCAGCCCCGTCGATTGACACCTCAAACGTCACGATCGGATGCGCAGATTCTGAAAAAAAATAGAAAAAATTAGTTTCGATAGGACGAAATCCACCTAAGTCCTGTCTCATAGAAAAATTGTATGGGAAATTGAATTTCCAAAAACACAAGTTTCGTTAACGAATTCGTTTGTATATTATAAATATAGTTAAAACCCATCAACACCTTCGTTATAAAACAATAATATATATATATATATATATAATTCATAATTTTTTATAATTTTCCTAATTTTAAGTTGTAAATATTTTCTAAGTGAAAATTCAAAATTTTTTGTCTTTGATTTTCGTAATTTCTGTGTCATATTGTAGGGTCGATTGATCCTGCATATAATTAATTTTTTCTAAATTTTCGCGCGCCTACTTCGCGCCAAAAAACTCGAAAGAGTTGTGATTTTTGACAAATTTGGGGTTTTTCGAGGATAACTCCCGAACCCCCCATCTCACCCGGACTGGACCAGTGTCTGTGCATAGCTCTCCATCAGCCCCGTCGATTGACACCTCAAACGTCACGATCGGATGCGCAGATTCTGAAAAAAAATAGAAAAAATTAGTTTCGATAGGACGAAATCCACCTAAGTCCTGTCTCATAGAAAAATTGTATGGGAAATTGAATTTCCAAAAACACAAGTTTCGTTAACGAATTCGTTTGTATATTATAAATATAGTTAAAACCCATCAACACCTTCGTTATAAAACAATAATATATATATATATATATATAATTCATAATTTTTTATAATTTTCCTAATTTTAAGTTGTAAATATTTTCTAAGTGAAAATTCAAAATTTTTTGTCTTTGATTTTCGTAATTTCTGTGTCATATTGTAGGGTCGATTGATCCTGCATATAATTAATTTTTTCTAAATTTTCGCGCGCCTACTTCGCGCCAAAAAACTCGAAAGAGTTGTGATTTTTGACAAATTTGGGGTTTTTCGAGGATAACTCCCGAACCCCCCATCTCACCCGGACTGGACCAGTGTCTGTGCATAGCTCTCCATCAGCCCCGTCGATTGACACCTCAAACGTCACGATCGGATGCGCAGATTCTGAAAAAAAATAGAAAAAATTAGTTTCGATAGGACGAAATCCACCTAAGTCCTGTCTCATAGAAAAATTGTATGGGAAATTGAATTTCCAAAAACACAAGTTTCGTTAACGAATTCGTTTGTATATTATAAATATAGTTAAAACCCATCAACACCTTCGTTATAAAACAATAATATATATATATATATATATAATTCATAATTTTTTATAATTTTCCTAATTTTAAGTTGTAAATATTTTCTAAGTGAAAATTCAAAATTTTTTGTCTTTGATTTTCGTAATTTCTGTGTCATATTGTAGGGTCGATTGATCCTGCATATAATTAATTTTTTCTAAATTTTCGCGCGCCTACTTCGCGCCAAAAAACTCGAAAGAGTTGTGATTTTTGACAAATTTGGGGTTTTTCGAGGATAACTCCCGAACCCCCCATCTCACCCGGACTGGACCAGTGTCTGTGCATAGCTCTCCATCAGCCCCGTCGATTGACACCTCAAACGTCACGATCGGATGCGCAGATTCTGAAAAAAAATAGAAAAAATTAGTTTCGATAGGACGAAATCCACCTAAGTCCTGTCTCATAGAAAAATTGTATGGGAAATTGAATTTCCAAAAACACAAGTTTCGTTAACGAATTCGTTTGTATATTATAAATATAGTTAAAACCCATCAACACCTTCGTTATAAAACAATAATATATATATATATATATAATTCATAATTTTTTATAATTTTCCTAATTTTAAGTTGTAAATATTTTCTAAGTGAAAATTCAAAATTTTTTGTCTTTGATTTTCGTAATTTCTGTGTCATATTGTAGGGTCGATTGATCCTGCATATAATTAATTTTTTCTAAATTTTCGCGCGCCTACTTCGCGCCAAAAAACTCGAAAGAGTTGTGATTTTTGACAAATTTGGGGTTTTTCGAGGATAACTCCCGAACCCCCCATCTCACCCGGACTGGACCAGTGTCTGTGCATAGCTCTCCATCAGCCCCGTCGATTGACACCTCAAACGTCACGATCGGATGCGCAGATTCTGAAAAAAAATAGAAAAAATTAGTTTCGATAGGACGAAATCCACCTAAGTCCTGTCTCATAGAAAAATTGTATGGGAAATTGAATTTCCAAAAACACAAGTTTCGTTAACGAATTCGTTTGTATATTATAAATATAGTTAAAACCCATCAACACCTTCGTTATAAAACAATAATATATATATATATATATAATTCATAATTTTTTATAATTTTCCTAATTTTAAGTTGTAAATATTTTCTAAGTGAAAATTCAAAATTTTTTGTCTTTGATTTTCGTAATTTCTGTGTCATATTGTAGGGTCGATTGATCCTGCATATAATTAATTTTTTCTAAATTTTCGCGCGCCTACTTCGCGCCAAAAAACTCGAAAGAGTTGTGATTTTTGACAAATTTGGGGTTTTTCGAGGATAACTCCCGAACCCCCCATCTCACCCGGACTGGACCAGTGTCTGTGCATAGCTCTCCATCAGCCCCGTCGATTGACACCTCAAACGTCACGATCGGATGCGCAGATTCTGAAAAAAAATAGAAAAAATTAGTTTCGATAGGACGAAATCCACCTAAGTCCTGTCTCATAGAAAAATTGTATGGGAAATTGAATTTCCAAAAACACAAGTTTCGTTAACGAATTCGTTTGTATATTATAAATATAGTTAAAACCCATCAACACCTTCGTTATAAAACAATAATATATATATATATATATATATAATTCATAATTTTTTATAATTTTCCTAATTTTAAGTTGTAAATATTTTCTAAGTGAAAATTCAAAATTTTTTGTCTTTGATTTTCGTAATTTCTGTGTCATATTGTAGGGTCGATTGATCCTGCATATAATTAATTTTTTCTAAATTTTCGCGCGCCTACTTCGCGCCAAAAAACTCGAAAGAGTTGTGATTTTTGACAAATTTGGGGTTTTTCGAGGATAACTCCCGAACCCCCCATCTCACCCGGACTGGACCAGTGTCTGTGCATAGCTCTCCATCAGCCCCGTCGATTGACACCTCAAACGTCACGATCGGATGCGCAGATTCTGAAAAAAAATAGAAAAAATTAGTTTCGATAGGACGAAATCCACCTAAGTCCTGTCTCATAGAAAAATTGTATGGGAAATTGAATTTCCAAAAACACAAGTTTCGTTAACGAATTCGTTTGTATATTATAAATATAGTTAAAACCCATCAACACCTTCGTTATAAAACAATAATATATATATATATATAATTCATAATTTTTTATAATTTTCCTAATTTTAAGTTGTAAATATTTTCTAAGTGAAAATTCAAAATTTTTTGTCTTTGATTTTCGTAATTTCTGTGTCATATTGTAGGGTCGATTGATCCTGCATATAATTAATTTTTTCTAAATTTTCGCGCGCCTACTTCGCGCCAAAAAACTCGAAAGAGTTGTGATTTTTGACAAATTTGGGGTTTTTCGAGGATAACTCCCGAACCCCCCATCTCACCCGGACTGGACCAGTGTCTGTGCATAGCTCTCCATCAGCCCCGTCGATTGACACCTCAAACGTCACGATCGGATGCGCAGATTCTGAAAAAAAATAGAAAAAATTAGTTTCGATAGGACGAAATCCACCTAAGTCCTGTCTCATAGAAAAATTGTATGGGAAATTGAATTTCCAAAAACACAAGTTTCGTTAACGAATTCGTTTGTATATTATAAATATAGTTAAAACCCATCAACACCTTCGTTATAAAACAATAATATATATATATATATATATAATTCATAATTTTTTATAATTTTCCTAATTTTAAGTTGTAAATATTTTCTAAGTGAAAATTCAAAATTTTTTGTCTTTGATTTTCGTAATTTCTGTGTCATATTGTAGGGTCGATTGATCCTGCATATAATTAATTTTTTCTAAATTTTCGCGCGCCTACTTCGCGCCAAAAAACTCGAAAGAGTTGTGATTTTTGACAAATTTGGGGTTTTTCGAGGATAACTCCCGAACCCCCCATCTCACCCGGACTGGACCAGTGTCTGTGCATAGCTCTCCATCAGCCCCGTCGATTGACACCTCAAACGTCACGATCGGATGCGCAGATTCTGAAAAAAAATAGAAAAAATTAGTTTCGATAGGACGAAATCCACCTAAGTCCTGTCTCATAGAAAAATTGTATGGGAAATTGAATTTCCAAAAACACAAGTTTCGTTAACGAATTCGTTTGTATATTATAAATATAGTTAAAACCCATCAACACCTTCGTTATAAAACAATAATATATATATATATATATAATTCATAATTTTTTATAATTTTCCTAATTTTAAGTTGTAAATATTTTCTAAGTGAAAATTCAAAATTTTTTGTCTTTGATTTTCGTAATTTCTGTGTCATATTGTAGGGTCGATTGATCCTGCATATAATTAATTTTTTCTAAATTTTCGCGCGCCTACTTCGCGCCAAAAAACTCGAAAGAGTTGTGATTTTTGACAAATTTGGGGTTTTTCGAGGATAACTCCCGAACCCCCCATCTCACCCGGACTGGACCAGTGTCTGTGCATAGCTCTCCATCAGCCCCGTCGATTGACACCTCAAACGTCACGATCGGATGCGCAGATTCTGAAAAAAAATAGAAAAAATTAGTTTCGATAGGACGAAATCCACCTAAGTCCTGTCTCATAGAAAAATTGTATGGGAAATTGAATTTCCAAAAACACAAGTTTCGTTAACGAATTCGTTTGTATATTATAAATATAGTTAAAACCCATCAACACCTTCGTTATAAAACAATAATATATATATATATATATATAATTCATAATTTTTTATAATTTTCCTAATTTTAAGTTGTAAATATTTTCTAAGTGAAAATTCAAAATTTTTTGTCTTTGATTTTCGTAATTTCTGTGTCATATTGTAGGGTCGATTGATCCTGCATATAATTAATTTTTTCTAAATTTTCGCGCGCCTACTTCGCGCCAAAAAACTCGAAAGAGTTGTGATTTTTGACAAATTTGGGGTTTTTCGAGGATAACTCCCGAACCCCCCATCTCACCCGGACTGGACCAGTGTCTGTGCATAGCTCTCCATCAGCCCCGTCGATTGACACCTCAAACGTCACGATCGGATGCGCAGATTCTGAAAAAAAATAGAAAAAATTAGTTTCGATAGGACGAAATCCACCTAAGTCCTGTCTCATAGAAAAATTGTATGGGAAATTGAATTTCCAAAAACACAAGTTTCGTTAACGAATTCGTTTGTATATTATAAATATAGTTAAAACCCATCAACACCTTCGTTATAAAACAATAATATATATATATATATATAATTCATAATTTTTTATAATTTTCCTAATTTTAAGTTGTAAATATTTTCTAAGTGAAAATTCAAAATTTTTTGTCTTTGATTTTCGTAATTTCTGTGTCATATTGTAGGGTCGATTGATCCTGCATATAATTAATTTTTTCTAAATTTTCGCGCGCCTACTTCGCGCCAAAAAACTCGAAAGAGTTGTGATTTTTGACAAATTTGGGGTTTTTCGAGGATAACTCCCGAACCCCCCATCTCACCCGGACTGGACCAGTGTCTGTGCATAGCTCTCCATCAGCCCCGTCGATTGACACCTCAAACGTCACGATCGGATGCGCAGATTCTGAAAAAAAATAGAAAAAATTAGTTTCGATAGGACGAAATCCACCTAAGTCCTGTCTCATAGAAAAATTGTATGGGAAATTGAATTTCCAAAAACACAAGTTTCGTTAACGAATTCGTTTGTATATTATAAATATAGTTAAAACCCATCAACACCTTCGTTATAAAACAATAATATATATATATATATATATATAATTCATAATTTTTTATAATTTTCCTAATTTTAAGTTGTAAATATTTTCTAAGTGAAAATTCAAAATTTTTTGTCTTTGATTTTCGTAATTTCTGTGTCATATTGTAGGGTCGATTGATCCTGCATATAATTAATTTTTTCTAAATTTTCGCGCGCCTACTTCGCGCCAAAAAACTCGAAAGAGTTGTGATTTTTGACAAATTTGGGGTTTTTCGAGGATAACTCCCGAACTCCCCATCTCACCCGGACTGGACCAGTGTCTGTGCATAGCTCTCCATCAGCCCCGTCGATTGACACCTCAAACGTCACGATCGGATGCGCAGATTCTGAAAAAAAATAGAAAAAATTAGTTTCGATAGGACGAAATCCACCTAAGTCCTGTCTCATAGAAAAATTGTATGGGAAATTGAATTTCCAAAAACACAAGTTTCGTTAACGAATTCGTTTGTATATTATAAATATAGTTAAAACCCATCAACACCTTCGTTATAAAACAATAATATATATATATATATATATATAATTCATAATTTTTTATAATTTTCCTAATTTTAAGTTGTAAATATTTTCTAAGTGAAAATTCAAAATTTTTTGTCTTTGATTTTCGTAATTTCTGTGTCATATTGTAGGGTCGATTGATCCTGCATATAATTAATTTTTTCTAAATTTTCGCGCGCCTACTTCGCGCCAAAAAACTCGAAAGAGTTGTGATTTTTGACAAATTTGGGGTTTTTCGAGGATAACTCCCGAACCCCCCATCTCACCCGGACTGGACCAGTGTCTGTGCATAGCTCTCCATCAGCCCCGTCGATTGACACCTCAAACGTCACGATCGGATGCGCAGATTCTGAAAAAAAATAGAAAAAATTAGTTTCGATAGGACGAAATCCACCTAAGTCCTGTCTCATAGAAAAATTGTATGGGAAATTGAATTTCCAAAAACACAAGTTTCGTTAACGAATTCGTTTGTATATTATAAATATAGTTAAAACCCATCAACACCTTCGTTATAAAACAATAATATATATATATATATATAATTCATAATTTTTTATAATTTTCCTAATTTTAAGTTGTAAATATTTTCTAAGTGAAAATTCAAAATTTTTTGTCTTTGATTTTCGTAATTTCTGTGTCATATTGTAGGGTCGATTGATCCTGCATATAATTAATTTTTTCTAAATTTTCGCGCGCCTACTTCGCGCCAAAAAACTCGAAAGAGTTGTGATTTTTGACAAATTTGGGGTTTTTCGAGGATAACTCCCGAACCCCCCATCTCACCCGGACTGGACCAGTGTCTGTGCATAGCTCTCCATCAGCCCCGTCGATTGACACCTCAAACGTCACGATCGGATGCGCAGATTCTGAAAAAAAATAGAAAAAATTAGTTTCGATAGGACGAAATCCACCTAAGTCCTGTCTCATAGAAAAATTGTATGGGAAATTGAATTTCCAAAAACACAAGTTTCGTTAACGAATTCGTTTGTATATTATAAATATAGTTAAAACCCATCAACACCTTCGTTATAAAACAATAATATATATATATATATATATAATTCATAATTTTTATAATTTTCCTAATTTTAAGTTGTAAATATTTTCTAAGTGAAAATTCAAAATTTTTTGTCTTTGATTTTCGTAATTTCTGTGTCATATTGTAGGGTCGATTGATCCTGCATATAATTAATTTTTTCTAAATTTTCGCGCGCCTACTTCGCGCCAAAAAACTCGAAAGAGTTGTGATTTTTGACAAATTTGGGGTTTTTCGAGGATAACTCCCGAACCCCCCATCTCACCCGGACTGGACCAGTGTCTGTGCATAGCTCTCCATCAGCCCCGTCGATTGACACCTCAAACGTCACGATCGGATGCGCAGATTCTGAAAAAAAATAGAAAAAATTAGTTTCGATAGGACGAAATCCACCTAAGTCCTGTCTCATAGAAAAATTGTATGGGAAATTGAATTTCCAAAAACACAAGTTTCGTTAACGAATTCGTTTGTATATTATAAATATAGTTAAAACCCATCAACACCTTCGTTATAAAACAATATATATATATATATATATATATAATTCATAATTTTTTATAATTTTCCTAATTTTAAGTTGTAAATATTTTCTAAGTGAAAATTCAAAATTTTTTGTCTTTGATTTTCGTAATTTCTGTGTCATATTGTAGGGTCGATTGATCCTGCATATAATTAATTTTTTCTAAATTTTCGCGCGCCTACTTCGCGCCAAAAAACTCGAAAGAGTTGTGATTTTTGACAAATTTGGGGTTTTTCGAGGATAACTCCCGAACCCCCCATCTCACCCGGACTGGACCAGTGTCTGTGCATAGCTCTCCATCAGCCCCGTCGATTGACACCTCAAACGTCACGATCGGATGCGCAGATTCTGAAAAAAAATAGAAAAAATTAGTTTCGATAGGACGAAATCCACCTAAGTCCTGTCTCATAGAAAAATTGTATGGGAAATTGAATTTCCAAAAACACAAGTTTCGTTAACGAATTCGTTTGTATATTATAAATATAGTTAAAACCCATCAACACCTTCGTTATAAAACAATAATATATATATATATATATATATATAATTCATAATTTTTTATAATTTTCCTAATTTTAAGTTGTAAATATTTTCTAAGTGAAAATTCAAAATTTTTTGTCTTTGATTTTCGTAATTTCTGTGTCATATTGTAGGGTCGATTGATCCTGCATATAATTAATTTTTTCTAAATTTTCGCGCGCCTACTTCGCGCCAAAAAACTCGAAAGAGTTGTGATTTTTGACAAATTTGGGGTTTTTCGAGGATAACTCCCGAACCCCCCATCTCACCCGGACTGGACCAGTGTCTGTGCATAGCTCTCCATCAGCCCCGTCGATTGACACCTCAAACGTCACGATCGGATGCGCAGATTCTGAAAAAAAATAGAAAAAATTAGTTTCGATAGGACGAAATCCACCTAAGTCCTGTCTCATAGAAAAATTGTATGGGAAATTGAATTTCCAAAAACACAAGTTTCGTTAACGAATTCGTTTGTATATTATAAATATAGTTAAAACCCATCAACACCTTCGTTATAAAAATAATAATATATATATATATATCATTCATAATTTTTTATAATTTTCCTAATTTTAAGTTGTAAATATTTTCTAAGTGAAAATTCAAAATTTTTTGTCTTTGATTTTCGTAATTTCTGTGTCATATTGTAGGGTCGATTGATCCTGCATATAATTAATTTTTTCTAAATTTTCGCGCGCCTACTTCGCGCCAAAAAACTCGAAAGAGTTGTGATTTTTGACAAATTTGGGGTTTTTCGAGGATAACTCCCGAACCCCCCATCTCACCCGGACTGGACCAGTGTCTGTGCATAGCTCTCCATCAGCCCCGTCGATTGACACCTCAAACGTCACGATCGGATGCGCAGATTCTGAAAAAAAATAGAAAAAATTAGTTTCGATAGGACGAAATCCACCTAAGTCCTGTCTCATAGAAAAATTGTATGGGAAATTGAATTTCCAAAAACACAAGTTTCGTTAACGAATTCGTTTGTATATTATAAATATAGTTAAAACCCATCAACACCTTCGTTATAAAAATAATAATATATATATATATCATTCATAATTTTTTATAATTTTCCTAATTTTAAGTTGTAAATATTTTCTAAGTGAAAATTCAAAATTTTTTGTCTTTGATTTTCGTAATTTCTGTGTCATATTGTAGGGTCGATTGATCCTGCATATAATTAATTTTTTCTAAATTTTCGCGCGCCTACTTCGCGCCAAAAAACTCGAAAGAGTTGTGATTTTTGACAAATTTGGGGTTTTTCGAGGATAACTCCCGAACCCCCCATCTCACCCGGACTGGACCAGTGTCTGTGCATAGCTCTCCATCAGCCCCGTCGATTGACACCTCAAACGTCACGATCGGATGCGCAGATTCTGAAAAAAAATAGAAAAAATTAGTTTCGATAGGACGAAATCCACCTAAGTCCTGTCTCATAGAAAAATTGTATGGGAAATTGAATTTCCAAAAACACAAGTTTCGTTAACGAATTCGTTTGTATATTATAAATATAGTTAAAACCCATCAACACCTTCGTTATAAAACAATAATATATATATATATAATTCATAATTTTTTATAATTTTCCTAATTTTAAGTTGTAAATATTTTCTAAGTGAAAATTCAAAATTTTTTGTCTTTGATTTTCGTAATTTCTGTGTCATATTGTAGGGTCGATTGATCCTGCATATAATTAATTTTTTCTAAATTTTCGCGCGCCTACTTCGCGCCAAAAAACTCGAAAGAGTTGTGATTTTTGACAAATTTGGGGTTTTTCGAGGATAACTCCCGAACCCCCCATCTCACCCGGACTGGACCAGTGTCTGTGCATAGCTCTCCATCAGCCCCGTCGATTGACACCTCAAACGTCACGATCGGATGCGCAGATTCTGAAAAAAAATAGAAAAAATTAGTTTCGATAGGACGAAATCCACCTAAGTCCTGTCTCATAGAAAAATTGTATGGGAAATTGAATTTCCAAAAACACAAGTTTCGTTAACGAATTCGTTTGTATATTATAAATATAGTTAAAACCCATCAACACCTTCGTTATAAAACAATAATATATATATATATATATATATAATTCATAATTTTTTATAATTTTCCTAATTTTAAGTTGTAAATATTTTCTAAGTGAAAATTCAAAATTTTTTGTCTTTGATTTTCGTAATTTCTGTGTCATATTGTAGGGTCGATTGATCCTGCATATAATTAATTTTTTCTAAATTTTCGCGCGCCTACTTCGCGCCAAAAAACTCGAAAGAGTTGTGATTTTTGACAAATTTGGGGTTTTTCGAGGATAACTCCCGAACCCCCCATCTCACCCGGACTGGACCATTGTCTGTGCATAGCTCTCCATCAGCCCCGTCGATTGACACCTCAAACGTCACGATCGGATGCGCAGATTCTGAAAAAAAATAGAAAAAATTAGTTTCGATAGGACGAAATCCACCTAAGTCCTGTCTCATAGAAAAATTGTATGGGAAATTGAATTTCCAAAAACACAAGTTTCGTTAACGAATTCGTTTGTATATTATAAATATAGTTAAAACCCATCAACACCTTCGTTATAAAACAATAATATATATATATATATATCATTCATAATTTTTTATAATTTTCCTAATTTTAAGTTGTAAATATTTTCTAAGTGAAAATTCAAAATTTTTTGTCTTTGATTTTCGTAATTTCTGTGTCATATTGTAGGGTCGATTGATCCTGCATATAATTAATTTTTTCTAAATTTTCGCGCGCCTACTTCGCGCCAAAAAACTCGAAAGAGTTGTGATTTTTGACAAATTTGGGGTTTTTCGAGGATAACTCCCGAACCCCCCATCTCACCCGGACTGGACCAGTGTCTGTGCATAGCTCTCCATCAGCCCCGTCGATTGACACCTCAAACGTCACGATCGGATGCGCAGATTCTGAAAAAAAATAGAAAAAATTAGTTTCGATAGGACGAAATCCACCTAAGTCCTGTCTCATAGAAAAATTGTATGGGAAATTGAATTTCCAAAAACACAAGTTTCGTTAACGAATTCGTTTGTATATTATAAATATAGTTAAAACCCATCAACACCTTCGTTATAAAACAATAATATATATATATATAATTCATAATTTTTTATAATTTTCCTAATTTTAAGTTGTAAATATTTTCTAAGTGAAAATTCAAAATTTTTTGTCTTTGATTTTCGTAATTTCTGTGTCATATTGTAGGGTCGATTGATCCTGCATATAATTAATTTTTTCTAAATTTTCGCGCGCCTACTTCGCGCCAAAAAACTCGAAAGAGTTGTGATTTTTGACAAATTTGGGGTTTTTCGAGGATAACTCCCGAACCCCCCATCTCACCCGGACTGGACCAGTGTCTGTGCATAGCTCTCCATCAGCCCCGTCGATTGACACCTCAAACGTCACGATCGGATGCGCAGATTCTGAAAAAAAATAGAAAAAATTAGTTTCGATAGGACGAAATCCACCTAAGTCCTGTCTCATAGAAAAATTGTATGGGAAATTGAATTTCCAAAAACACAAGTTTCGTTAACGAATTCGTTTGTATATTATAAATATAGTTAAAACCCATCAACACCTTCGTTATAAAACAATAATATATATATATATAATTCATAATTTTTTATAATTTTCCTAATTTTAAGTTGTAAATATTTTCTAAGTGAAAATTCAAAATTTTTTGTCTTTGATTTTCGTAATTTCTGTGTCATATTGTAGGGTCGATTGATCCTGCATATAATTAATTTTTTCTAAATTTTCGCGCGCCTACTTCGCGCCAAAAAACTCGAAAGAGTTGTGATTTTTGACAAATTTGGGGTTTTTCGAGGATAACTCCCGAACCCCCCATCTCACCCGGACTGGACCAGTGTCTGTGCATAGCTCTCCATCAGCCCCGTCGATTGACACCTCAAACGTCACGATCGGATGCGCAGATTCTGAAAAAAAATAGAAAAAATTAGTTTCGATAGGACGAAATCCACCTAAGTCCTGTCTCATAGAAAAATTGTATGGGAAATTGAATTTCCAAAAACACAAGTTTCGTTAACGAATTCGTTTGTATATTATAAATATAGTTAAAACCCATCAACACCTTCGTTATAAAACAATAATATATATATATATATATATATATATAATTCATAATTTTTTATAATTTTCCTAATTTTAAGTTGTAAATATTTTCTAAGTGAAAATTCAAAATTTTTTGTCTTTGATTTTCGTAATTTCTGTGTCATATTGTAGGGTCGATTGATCCTGCATATAATTAATTTTTTCTAAATTTTCGCGCGCCTACTTCGCGCCAAAAAACTCGAAAGAGTTGTGATTTTTGACAAATTTGGGGTTTTTCGAGGATAACTCCCGAACCCCCCATCTCACCCGGACTGGACCATTGTCTGTGCATAGCTCTCCATCAGCCCCGTCGATTGACACCTCAAACGTCACGATCGGATGCGCAGATTCTGAAAAAAAATAGAAAAAATTAGTTTCGATAGGACGAAATCCACCTAAGTCCTGTCTCATAGAAAAATTGTATGGGAAATTGAATTTCCAAAAACACAAGTTTCGTTAACGAATTCGTTTGTATATTATAAATATAGTTAAAACCCATCAACACCTTCGTTATAAAACAATAATATATATATATATATATCATTCATAATTTTTTATAATTTTCCTAATTTTAAGTTGTAAATATTTTCTAAGTGAAAATTCAAAATTTTTTGTCTTTGATTTTCGTAATTTCTGTGTCATATTGTAGGGTCGATTGATCCTGCATATAATTAATTTTTTCTAAATTTTCGCGCGCCTACTTCGCGCCAAAAAACTCGAAAGAGTTGTGATTTTTGACAAATTTGGGGTTTTTCGAGGATAACTCCCGAACCCCCCATCTCACCCGGACTGGACCAGTGTCTGTGCATAGCTCTCCATCAGCCCCGTCGATTGACACCTCAAACGTCACGATCGGATGCGCAGATTCTGAAAAAAAATAGAAAAAATTAGTTTCGATAGGACGAAATCCACCTAAGTCCTGTCTCATAGAAAAATTGTATGGGAAATTGAATTTCCAAAAACACAAGTTTCGTTAACGAATTCGTTTGTATATTATAAATATAGTTAAAACCCATCAACACCTTCGTTATAAAACAATAATATATATATATATATAATTCATAATTTTTTATAATTTTCCTAATTTTAAGTTGTAAATATTTTCTAAGTGAAAATTCAAAATTTTTTGTCTTTGATTTTCGTAATTTCTGTGTCATATTGTAGGGTCGATTGATCCTGCATATAATTAATTTTTTCTAAATTTTCGCGCGCCTACTTCGCGCCAAAAAACTCGAAAGAGTTGTGATTTTTGACAAATTTGGGGTTTTTCGAGGATAACTCCCGAACCCCCCATCTCACCCGGACTGGACCAGTGTCTGTGCATAGCTCTCCATCAGCCCCGTCGATTGACACCTCAAACGTCACGATCGGATGCGCAGATTCTGAAAAAAAATAGAAAAAATTAGTTTCGATAGGACGAAATCCACCTAAGTCCTGTCTCATAGAAAAATTGTATGGGAAATTGAATTTCCAAAAACACAAGTTTCGTTAACGAATTCGTTTGTATATTATAAATATAGTTAAAACCCATCAACACCTTCGTTATAAAATAATAATATATATATATATCATTCATAATTTTTTATAATTTTCCTAATTTTAAGTTGTAAATATTTTCTAAGTGAAAATTCAAAATTTTTTGTCTTTGATTTTCGTAATTTCTGTGTCATATTGTAGGGTCGATTGATCCTGCATATAATTAATTTTTTCTAAATTTTCGCGCGCCTACTTCGCGCCAAAAAACTCGAAAGAGTTGTGATTTTTGACAAATTTGGGGTTTTTCGAGGATAACTCCCGAACCCCCCATCTCACCCGGACTGGACCAGTGTCTGTGCATAGCTCTCCATCAGCCCCGTCGATTGACACCTCAAACGTCACGATCGGATGCGCAGATTCTGAAAAAAAATAGAAAAAATTAGTTTCGATAGGACGAAATCCACCTAAGTCCTGTCTCATAGAAAAATTGTATGGGAAATTGAATTTCCAAAAACACAAGTTTCGTTAACGAATTCGTTTGTATATTATAAATATAGTTAAAACCCATCAACACCTTCGTTATAAAACAATAATATATATATATATATATATATATATATATATATATATATATATGTTGAAGCCACTTTAGTATTAGTTTTTAATGTTAATGTTTAGTATTAAGTTAGTTAAGCATCAGAAGCCTCTTAGCCTTGCATTGCTATTTTTTTATAACAGGCGGTTAATAATACGAGTATGTGTCATATGTGACGGTCGTTTTAATTCTAATTTTGAATTTTAATATATCGTTAGACTGCACGCTGATCGGTCACTAAGTTTGCCTTTTATTTAAATTCCTTTTTTTAAAAACCCTCCTACGCGCCCACATGGTCCTTCGAGCCGGATATAATATTATTATGGGAATAATCAAGCACATAAAGGAATTATAATCGGAATATTATGTGGAATTAATTTCAAATAAGCAACGTGTCCAGTGGATGTGAATATACCTGCAGTTTCTATGAAGAAAAGAGAAAAGTGGCTTTTACGAGTACATTAATAATTAAATAAAATAAAACAAATAGTTTTAAACTTTAAATTAAATTTATTTGACCCAACACTCGTAATATTCAGGTAATATTTTAGGTAGAAACTTAGTGACTAATTTGAAGACTGTATAAGGTTAGTAACATATGTTAATTTTGTATTTATAATTTATTTAATTTTATTTATAATTACTACAGTTTTATTTAAACATTTACATTGCAAAAGGTACAATAATATTGTAAAATATAGTTAATCCGTGCTTCATTGTGACAGTACAGTAATATTAATATTACATTAGTTAACTATTCATATTTATTACAATATTTAATTTAAAACCCTTTTTTAATTGTCAGCTTTGTAAATCGTTGTTTTGTGAGTTAACTATAGTAAAAGTGTAAAATAATATATTTTAATATACCTACCTACCAGTCTTTTATATAACAGCAAAATTAAAATCATAGTTAAACAAATTAATTAATTATAATATCAATTATATCTGTTTAGTAATTTCAGTAATTGTCGAAAAACATTATAATAATTATTACAATATTTAGCGTTATATCCGTTGTAATTCCAGGTTGACCGCACCATCCTTTCAAAATGACCGACATTAAAGAACTTAAAAAGAAACGTGGCAGTCACAAAGGGAGACTCACTGCTTTTGGAACATTTTTAAATCTTTTACAAGGTTCCGAGTTAACCCCTTGCCAGGCGATGGAGTTACAGTTACGTGTTGATAGGTTAGAAAATGTTTATGATGAATTTAACGAAACTCAATTACAATTAGAATGTTTATGTGATAATCTTGATATAGAATCTAGTGAAAGAAATAGTGTAGAATCTCAATATTATAGCTTACTTGCTCAAGCCAAAACTATATTAAATAATTATTTTAAATTAAAAGAAGAAGATGCTAAATCTAGCCACAGCCATGGTTCAAAGCATCAGCAGTTAGTCAAGTTACCTACTATTTCTTTGCCGAAATTCTCAGGCTCTTATGTAACCTGGCTTGAGTTTCGCGATACATTTACTAGTCTTATTCACGGTAATGATGATATGGATGAAATTAACAAATTTCATTATTTGCGTTCTTCACTGGAAGGGTCAGCTGCTATTGTAATTGAATCGATCGAATTTTCCGCTCGAAACTACACTACCGCGTGGGAACTTCTTTGTGAACGTTTTGATAACAAACGCTTATTAATTAATAACCACGTCACAGCGTTGTTTGAAATCGAGTCAATTACTAAAGAATCTTCAGTTGCATTAAAACGCACAATCGACAATGTAAACAAGAACATTAGGGCATTGAGTACGTTAGGTGAGCCCACTCACAGCTGGGATACTCTTTTAATATATATAATTACTCAGAAATTAGATTTCAAAACATTTAGAGAATGGGAAGAAGTCAAAGGGGGATTTGATAAAACCAAATCAATTTCGTTTCAACAGTTCATAGATTTCTTGCGTAACCGTGCTGACTTATTGGAAACTGTCGAATTATCTCGTCCTTCTTCTAGTAGTATTAAGTCTAGTAATAAAATAAGGGCTATGATTTCCACGGAGCGAATAAATTCTTCAATGGCACGCAGCTGTCCGAAGTGTAGCGGTGATCATAATTTAAACTCGTGTCCACAGTTTTTAGCGCTGAGTGTTAGCGATAGAATGTTGTCTTTACAAAATTATAAAATTTGCTATAATTGTTTTAATCCAGGTCACTATCCAAATGCTTGTAAAAGATCAGGTTGTAAAATTTGCAAACGAAAACATCACACGCTTATTCACAATAACAATTATAAAAACTATTCCATATCAGGTGATTGTACAGTCAATAAGGTCAAGGACTTATCTATCGCTTCCGAGAAATGTGACAATACGCACGTTACACTATCGGCTAATATTGCGGCGCACGCGCATACAAGCACTCCGAGCGACGTCTTGCTGTCAACTGCGTTAATTAAATGTTATGATATAAATAATAAAGAACATATAGTGCGTGCTCTTTTAGATTCCGGTAGCTCATCTTGTTTAATGACTGAAAAACTATTTAATAAATTAAATTTACCATTTTTAAAAATCAATAAGACAATTCAAGGAATTAATAATTCATTATCCACTGTGAACAAAATGTGCCGAGTTCATATAGAATCTTTACATGAATCTTATGAAGATAATATCGCTTGTTTTATTTTGCCTACTATCACAGATAGCATTCCCGCTAGACAGTTACATATAGATATTCCTTCGAATATACAATTAGCAGATCCGTGCTTTCATACGCCGGCCTCCATTGATATCATTATTGGAGCTGACGTATTTTGGACCTTATTAGGTTCCGATAAAATTGCATTAGGTGATAGGAAACCAACCTTATATCAAACTAGACTTGGTTGGCTAGTTTGTGGCCCAGTTAACGGCGGCTATAATATATTGTCATCTCATTCCCCACCAATACAATGCAATTTTACTAATTTTCAAAATAAATTTTCTTCTAGTTCTCATGAGTTAGATGACATTCAAAACCAACTTACGCGTTTTTGGCAACTTGAAGAAGTTTGTCGTGAGTCATCAACGTTGAATACGATTGAAGAGAAAATGTGTGAAGAACATTTTATTAAAAATACAACACGTTTGCCAGATGGCCGCTTTAATGTCAAAATCCCACTCAGGGAATCTTCAGGCTGTCTTGGCGATTCATTTCATCGTGCAAAACGATGCTTACTTTCTTGAGAACGTAGAAATTAAAAAACCGACACTCGGCAAAATGTATAAAGATTTTATGTCTGAGTACATTTCTTTAGGTCACATGTCAGAGTGTCATATTAATTCAAATTATGTTTCATATTTTATCTTACAAGCAATTCGAATTGCATATCTTTTCCGACGCGTCAGAGCAAGCTTACGGTGCTTGCATCTATGTTCGTAGTTTTAATGATAACGGTGACGTTGACGTGCGTTTATTAATATCGAAAAGTCGCGTCGCACCCATTGAACCAGTGACTTTCCCGCGACTTGAGTTGTGTGCTGCCTTACTTGGTGCACGTTTATATAAAAAAGTAATTGGTTCTTTAAGGCGTTCGGCGTTTGTTGTAACGTTTTGGACTGATTCCATGATTGTATTAGGCTGGTTAAAATGCTACCTATTAAATTAAATACTTTTGTACGGAATCGTGTCTCTGAAATATTAGATGAATCAAGTTCTGCCAATTGGAGGCATATCCCTACACACTGTAATCCCGCTGACCTGTTATCTCGAGGAATAGAACCCTCTGCAATAAAATCATGCAATCTATGGTGGTATGGTCCATCCTTTTTACGTCAAGATCCCATTGACTTGCCGCACACGACTACTGATTTAGTTAACTTACCGGAAATTAAGTCAAATATTTGCTATGTGGCGAATGACGCTCATCATAATTCAAATTTTAATATAATAAATTTTGAACGGTTTTCAAATTTTATGCGATTACAACGTAGTGTTTGTTATGTTTTACGCTTTATTAAATTGTGCAAAACGCGTACTCTGTTTACGTCTTATTTTACCACTGAAGAATTACAAAATTCCTTGAATATTATTATTATACAGTCACAAAAGAGTCATTTCCTGAATACAATTTATTAATAAATAAACAAAAACTACCATATAAAAATAAATTATTAAAATATAATGTATTTCTTGATAATAACAAAATAATTCGTGTAGGGGGACGATTACATAATTCTAACTATTCATTTGAGAAAAAATATCCTATTTTAATACAGTCCACTAGTCATTTTAGTAAACTTTTATTCAGATATGAGCATGTTAAGTTGTTACATGCAGGTCCTCAGCTTTATTAAGTAACATTAGACAGACTTATTGGCCACTAGGCGGTCGTAATTTGGCCAGGGCTTGCTTTCGTCAGTGCGTTCGTTGTCAACGTTTAAAAGGCAAAGTGATTGCTCCTCAAATGGGTAATTTACCAATGAGCAGACTGTCACCAGCTGATTTTCCTTTCCAAAACGTTGGGGTCGATTACGCGGGACCTATTCTATCAGCCAGTCGTCAAGGCCGTGGATGTAGGCTAGTAAAGGTATATATAGTGATTTTTATGTTTTACTACTAAAGCCATCCATTTAGAATTAGTAGGTGATTTGACTAGCAGTAATTTTCTACAAGCTTTGCAGAGATTCATGTCTCGTCGAGGAAAACCGGTAAACATTTACTCTGACAACGGTACGTCATTCGTAGGAGCCTACAATGAAATTTCGAAGTTTTTAAACCTTAACTGTAACTCCTTGGCTGAGGATACTGCCCAGTTAGGAACTAAGTTTCATTTTATTCCTGCTTATGCTCCACATTTCGGTGGTCTTTGGGAGGCTGGTGTTAAGTCGACTAAATTTCATTTAAACAGAGTGTTGGGAAATTGTAATTTGACGTACGAAGAGCTTAACTCTATTTTAATTCAAATTGAAGCTATTTTAAATTCGCGGCCACTCACGCCCTTATCTACAGATCCAGATGACTTGCTGCCGTTGACTCCTGGGCATTTTAATCGGACGTCCACTTACTGCGTTTCCAGTTGAGGATACTAGACAAATTTCCAGCAACCGCCTGAATCGCTTCCAAATGATTGAGCAACTTCGACAACATTTTTGGACCAGATGGAATAAAGAATATGTTTCTGAGCTGCAACAGCGAACTAAATGGTTCACGTCCAAAGACTCATTAAAGGTCAATTCGCTGGTCGTTGTGAAAGACGACATCTTCCACCGTTAAAGTGGAGACTAGGTCGAGTTGTTGCACTTCATCCTGGGACCGGTAATATCTGCAGAGTTGCAGATATTAGGACTGCCAATGGAGTCATACGAAGAGCTTGCTCAAGAATTTGTCACCTATTGGAGAATTCCTGTTGAAAGGCGAGCTTTCAACGGCCGGGGGCATGTTGAAGCCACTTTAGTATTAGTTTTTAATGTTAATGTTTAGTATTAAGTTAGTTAAGCATCAGAAGCCTCTTAGCCTTGCATTGCTATTTTTTTATAACAGGCGGTTAATAATACGAGTATGTGTCATATGTGACGGTCGTTTTAATTCTAATTTTGAATTTTAATATATCGTTAGACTGCACGCTGATCGGTCACTAAGTTTGCCTTTTATTTAAATTCCTTTTTTTAAAAACCCTCCTACGCGCCCACAATATATATATATATATATATATATATAATTCATAATTTTTTATAATTTTCCTAATTTTAAGTTGTAAATATTTTCTAAGTGAAAATTCAAAATTTTTTGTCTTTGATTTTCGTAATTTCTGTGTCATATTGTAGGGTCGATTGATCCTGCATATAATTAATTTTTTCTAAATTTTCGCGCGCCTACTTCGCGCCAAAAAACTCGAAAGAGTTGTGATTTTTGACAAATTTGGGGTTTTTCGAGGATAACTCCCGAACCCCCCATCTCACCCGGACTGGACCAGTGTCTGTGCATAGCTCTCCATCAGCCCCGTCGATTGACACCTCAAACGTCACGATCGGATGCGCAGATTCTGAAAAAAAATAGAAAAAATTAGTTTCGATAGGACGAAATCCACCTAAGTCCTGTCTCATAGAAAAATTGTATGGGAAATTGAATTTCCAAAAACACAAGTTTCGTTAACGAATTCGTTTGTATATTATAAATATAGTTAAAACCCATCAACACCTTCGTTATAAAATAATAATATATATATATCATTCATAATTTTTTATAATTTTCCTAATTTTAAGTTGTAAATATTTTCTAAGTGAAAATTCAAAATTTTTTGTCTTTGATTTTCGTAATTTCTGTGTCATATTGTAGGGTCGATTGATCCTGCATATAATTAATTTTTTCTAAATTTTCGCGCGCCTACTTCGCGCCAAAAAACTCGAAAGAGTTGTGATTTTTGACAAATTTGGGGTTTTTCGAGGATAACTCCCGAACCCCCCATCTCACCCGGACTGGACCAGTGTCTGTGCATAGCTCTCCATCAGCCCCGTCGATTGACACCTCAAACGTCACGATCGGATGCGCAGATTCTGAAAAAAAATAGAAAAAATTAGTTTCGATAGGACGAAATCCACCTAAGTCCTGTCTCATAGAAAAATTGTATGGGAAATTGAATTTCCAAAAACACAAGTTTCGTTAACGAATTCGTTTGTATATTATAAATATAGTTAAAACCCATCAACACCTTCGTTATAAAATAATAATATATATATATATCATTCATAATTTTTATAATTTTCCTAATTTTAAGTTGTAAATATTTTCTAAGTGAAAATTCAAAATTTTTTGTCTTTGATTTTCGTAATTTCTGTGTCATATTGTAGGGTCGATTGATCCTGCATATAATTAATTTTTTCTAAATTTTCGCGCGCCTACTTCGCGCCAAAAAACTCGAAAGAGTTGTGATTTTTGACAAATTTGGGGTTTTTCGAGGATAACTCCCGAACCCCCCATCTCACCCGGACTGGACCAGTGTCTGTGCATAGCTCTCCATCAGCCCCGTCGATTGACACCTCAAACGTCACGATCGGATGCGCAGATTCTGAAAAAAAATAGAAAAAATTAGTTTCGATAGGACGAAATCCACCTAAGTCCTGTCTCATAGAAAAATTGTATGGGAAATTGAATTTCCAAAAACACAAGTTTCGTTAACGAATTCGTTTGTATATTATAAATATAGTTAAAACCCATCAACACCTTCGTTATAAAACAATAATATATATATATATAATTCATAATTTTTTATAATTTTCCTAATTTTAAGTTGTAAATATTTTCTAAGTGAAAATTCAAAATTTTTTGTCTTTGATTTTCGTAATTTCTGTGTCATATTGTAGGGTCGATTCATCCTGCATATAATTATTTTTTTCTAAATTTTCGCGCGCCTACTTCGCGCCAAAAAACTCAAAAGAGTTGTGATTTTTGACAAATTTGGGGTTTTTCGAGGATAACTCCCGAACCCCCCATCTCACCCGGACTGGACCATTGTCTGTGCATAGCTCTCCATCAGCCCCGTCGATTGACACCTCAAACGTCACGATCGGATGCGCAGATTCTGAAAAAAAATAGAAAAAATTAGTTTCGATAGGACGAAATCCACCTAAGTCCTGTCTCATAGAAAAATTGTATGGGAAATTGAATTTCCAAAAACACAAGTTTCGTTAACGAATTCGTTTGTATATTATAAATATAGTTAAAACCCATCAACACCTTCGTTATAAAACAATAATATATATGAATTATATATATATATATATATATATATATATATATATATATATAATTCATAATTTTTTATAATTTTCCTAATTTTAAGTTGTAAATATTTTCTAAGTGAAAATTCAAAATTTTTTGTCTTTGATTTTCGTAATTTCTGTGTCATATTGTAGGGTCGATTGATCCTGCATATAATTAATTTTTTCTAAATTTTCGCGCGCCTACTTCGCGCCAAAAAACTCGAAAGAGTTGTGATTTTTGACAAATTTGGGGTTTTTCGAGGATAACTCCCGAACCCCCCATCTCACCCGGACTGGACCAGTGTCTGTGCATAGCTCTCCATCAGCCCCGTCGATTGACACCTCAAACGTCACGATCGGATGCGCAGATTCTGAAAAAAAATAGAAAAAATTAGTTTCGATAGGACGAAATCCACCTAAGTCCTGTCTCATAGAAAAATTGTATGGGAAATTGAATTTCCAAAAACACAAGTTTCGTTAACGAATTCGTTTGTATATTATAAATATAGTTAAAACCCATCAACACCTTCGTTATAAAATAATAATATATATATATATATCATTCATAATTTTTTATAATTTTCCTAATTTTAAGTTGTAAATATTTTCTAAGTGAAAATTCAAAATTTTTTGTCTTTGATTTTCGTAATTTCTGTGTCATATTGTAGGGTCGATTGATCCTGCATATAATTAATTTTTTCTAAATTTTCGCGCGCCTACTTCGCGCCAAAAAACTCGAAAGAGTTGTGATTTTTGACAAATTTGGGGTTTTTCGAGGATAACTCCCGAACCCCCCATCTCACCCGGACTGGACCAGTGTCTGTGCATAGCTCTCCATCAGCCCCGTCGATTGACACCTCAAACGTCACGATCGGATGCGCAGATTCTGAAAAAAAATAGAAAAAATTAGTTTCGATAGGACGAAATCCACCTAAGTCCTGTCTCATAGAAAAATTGTATGGGAAATTGAATTTCCAAAAACACAAGTTTCGTTAACGAATTCGTTTGTATATTATAAATATAGTTAAAACCCATCAACACCTTCGTTATAAAACAATAATATATATATATATAATTCATAATTTTTTATAATTTTCCTAATTTTAAGTTGTAAATATTTTCTAAGTGAAAATTCAAAATTTTTTGTCTTTGATTTTCGTAATTTCTGTGTCATATTGTAGGGTCGATTGATCCTGCATATAATTAATTTTTTCTAAATTTTCGCGCGCCTACTTCGCGCCAAAAAACTCGAAAGAGTTGTGATTTTTGACAAATTTGGGGTTTTTCGAGGATAACTCCCGAACCCCCCATCTCACCCGGACTGGACCAGTGTCTGTGCATAGCTCTCCATCAGCCCCGTCGATTGACACCTCAAACGTCACGATCGGATGCGCAGATTCTGAAAAAAAATAGAAAAAATTAGTTTCGATAGGACGAAATCCACCTAAGTCCTGTCTCATAGAAAAATTGTATGGGAAATTGAATTTCCAAAAACACAAGTTTCGTTAACGAATTCGTTTGTATATTATAAATATAGTTAAAACCCATCAACACCTTCGTTATAAAACAATAATATATATATATATAATTCATAATTTTTTATAATTTTCCTAATTTTAAGTTGTAAATATTTTCTAAGTGAAAATTCAAAATATTTTGTCTTTGATTTTCGTAATTTCTGTGTCATATTGTAGGGTCGATTGATCCTGCATATAATTAATTTTTTCTAAATTTTCGCGCGCCTACTTCGCGCCAAAAAACTCGAAAGAGTTGTGATTTTTGACAAATTTGGGGTTTTTCGAGGATAACTCCCGAACCCCCCATCTCACCCGGACTGGACCAGTGTCTGTGCATAGCTCTCCATCAGCCCCGTCGATTGACACCTCAAACGTCACGATCGGATGCGCAGATTCTGAAAAAAAATAGAAAAAATTAGTTTCGATAGGACGAAATCCACCTAAGTCCTGTCTCATAGAAAAATTGTATGGGAAATTGAATTTCCAAAAACACAAGTTTCGTTAACGAATTCGTTTGTATATTATAAATATAGTTAAAACCCATCAACACCTTCGTTATAAAACAATAATATATATATATATATATATATATATATATATAATTCATAATTTTTTATAATTTTCCTAATTTTAAGTTGTAAATATTTTCTAAGTGAAAATTCAAAATTTTTTGTCTTTGATTTTCGTAATTTCTGTGTCATATTGTAGGGTCGATTGATCCTGCATATAATTAATTTTTTCTAAATTTTCGCGCGCCTACTTCGCGCCAAAAAACTCGAAAGAGTTGTGATTTTTGACAAATTTGGGGTTTTTCGAGGATAACTCCCGAACCCCCCATCTCACCCGGACTGGACCAGTGTCTGTGCATAGCTCTCCATCAGCCCCGTCGATTGACACCTCAAACGTCACGATCGGATGCGCAGATTCTGAAAAAAAATAGAAAAAATTAGTTTCGATAGGACGAAATCCACCTAAGTCCTGTCTCATAGTAAATTTGTATGGGAAATTGTATTTCCAAAAATCAAACTTCTGATACTCCAATCTTTTTGTTATTTTAAATATAGGTTAAGAACATCATCATCTTTGTTATCAAACTCTATTTTGTATATATTTTTTGTAATTTTTTATAATTTTAATTATTTTTAACTTTGAAAATTTTGTATGAAAAACTTAAAATTTTTTTTGATTTAATTTGTCGTAATTCTGTGTCATCTTGTAGGGTCGATTGATCCTGCATGTAAATAATTTTTTCTGATTTTTGTCGCGCCATTTTAGCGCGAATTTACTCGAAAGAGTTACTGAAATTGACATTTTTGGGGTTTTCGAGGATAACTCCCGAACCCCCCAACTTACCCGGACTAGACCAGTGTCTGTGCATAGCTCTCCATCAGCCCCGTCGATTGACACCTCAAACGTCACGATCGGATGCGCAGAAACTGAAAAAAAGAGAAAAAATTATTTTCGATAGGACGAAATCCACCTAAGTCCTGTCTCATAGTAAATTTGTATGGGAAATTGTATTTCCAAAAATCAAACTTCTGATACTCCAATCTTTTTGTTATTTTAAATATAGGTTAAGAACATCATCATCTTTGTTATCAAACTCTATTTTGTATATATTTTTTGTAATTTTTTATAATTTTAATTATTTTTAACTTTGAAAATTTTGTATGAAAAACTTAAAATTTTTTTCGATTTAATTTGTCGTAATTCTGTGTCATCTTGTAGGGTCGATTGATCCTGCATGTAAATAATTTTTTCTGATTTTTGTCGCGCCATTTTAGCGCGAATTTACTCGAAAGAGTTACTGAAATTGACATTTTTGGGGTTTTCGAGGATAACTCCCGAACCCCCCAACTTACCCGGACTAGACCAGTGTCTGTGCATAGCTCTCCATCAGCCCCGTCGATTGACACTCGTTCGTCACGATCGGATGCGCAGAAACTGGAAAAAAGAGAAAAAAATATTTTCGATAGGACGAAATCCACCAAGTCCTGTCTCATAGTAAAATTGTATGGGAAATTGTATTTCCAAAAATCAAACTTCCGTTACTCCAATCACTTTGTTATTTTAAATATAGGTTAAGAACATCATTATCTTCGTTATCAAACACTATTCTGTATATATTTTTTGTAATTTTTTATAATTTTAATTATTTTTAACTTTGAAAATTTTGTATGAAAAACATAAATTTTTTTTTGATTTCATTTGTCGTAATTCTGTGTCATCTTGTAGGGTCGATTGATCCTGCATGTAAATAATTTTTTCTGATTTTTGTCGCGCCATTTTAGCGCGAATTTACTCGAAAGAGTTACTGATTTTGACATTTTTGGGGTTTTTCGAGGATAACTCCCGAACCCCCCAACTTACCCGGACTAGACCAGTGTCTGTGCATAGCTCTCCATCAGCCCCGTCGATTGACACCTCGTTCGTCACGATCGGATGCGCAGAAACTGGAAAAAAGAGAAAAAAATATTTTCGATAGGACGAAATCCACCCAAGTCCTGTCTCATAGTAAAATTGTATGGGAAATTGTATTTCCAAAAATCAAACTTCCGTTACTCCAATCACTTTGTTATTTTAAATATAGGTTAAGAACATCATTATCTTCGTTATCAAACACTATTCTGTATATATTTTTTGTAATTTTTTATAATTTTAATTATTTTTAACTTTGAAAATTTTGTATGAAAAACTTAAAAATTTTTTCGATTTAATTTGTCGTAATTCTGTGTCATCTTGTAGGGTCGATTGATCCTGCATGTAAATAATTTTTTCTGATTTTTGTCGCGCCATTTTAGCGCGAATTTACTCGAAAGAGTTACTGATTTTGACATTTTTGGGGTTTTTCGAGGATAACTCCCGAACCCCCCAACTTACCCGGACTAGACCAGTGTCTGTGCATAGCTCTCCATCAGCCCCGTCGATTGACACCTCGTTCGTCACGATCGGATGCGCAGAAACTGGAAAAAAGAGAAAAAAATATTTTCGATAGGACGAAATCCACCTAAGTCCTGTCTCATAGTAAATTTGTATGGGAAATTGTATTTCCAAAAATCAAACTTTCGTTACTCCAATCACTTTGTTATTTTAAATATAGGTTAAGAACATCATTATCTTCGTTATCAAACACTATTCTGTATATATTTTTTGTAATTTTTTATAATTTTAATTATTTTTAACTTTGAAAATTTTGTATGAAAAACTTAAATTTTTTTTGATTTAATTTGTCGTAATTCTGTGTCATCTTGTAGGGTCGATTGATCCTGCATGTAAATAATTTTTTCTGATTTTTGTCGCGCCATTTTAGCGCGAATTTACTCGAAAGAGTTACTGAAATTGACATTTTTGGGGTTTTCGAGGATAACTCCCGAACCCCCCAACTTACCCGGACTAGACCAGTGTCTGTGCATAGCTCTCCATCAGCCCCGTCGATTGACACCTCAAACGTCACGATCGGATGCGCAGAAACTGAAAAAAAGAGAAAAAATTATTTTCGATAGGACGAAATCCACCTAAGTCCTGTCTCATAGTAAATTTGTATGGGAAATTGTATTTCCAAAAATCAAACTTCTGATACTCCAATCTTTTTGTTATTTTAAATATAGGTTAAGAACATCATCATCTTTGTTATCAAACTCTATTTTGTATATATTTTTTGTAATTTTTTATAATTTTAATTATTTTTAACTTTGAAAATTTTGTATGAAAAACTTAAATTTTTTTTCGATTTAATTTGTCGTAATTCTGTGTCATCTTGTAGGGTCGATTAATCCTGCATGTAAATAATTTTTTCTGATTTTTGTCGCGCCATTTTAGCGCGAATTTACTCGAAAGAGTTACTGATTTTGACATTTTTGGGGTTTTTCGAGGATAACTCCCGAACCCCCCAACTTACCCGGACTAGACCAGTGTCTGTGCATAGCTCTCCATCAGCCCCGTCGATTGACACCTCGTTCGTCACGATCGGATGCGCAGATTCTGAAAAAAAATAGAAAAAATTAGTTTCGATAGGACGAAATCCACCTAAGTCCTGTCTCATAGTAAATTTGTATGGGAAATTGTATTTCCAAAAATCAAACTTCTGATACTCCAATCTTTTTGTTATTTTAAATATAGGTTAAGAACATCATCATCTTTGTTATCATACTCTATTTTGTATATATTTTTTGTAATTTTTTATAATTTTAATTATTTTTAACTTTGAAAATTTTGTATGAAAAACTTAAAATTTTTTTTGATTTAATTTGTCGTAATTCTGTGTCATCTTGTAGGGTCGATTGATCCTGCATGTAAATAATTTTTTCTGATTTTTGTCGCGCCATTTTAGCGCGAATTTACTCGAAAGAGTTACTGAAATTGACATTTTTGGGGTTTTCGAGGATAACTCCCGAACCCCCCAACTTACCCGGACTAGACCAGTGTCTGTGCATAGCTCTCCATCAGCCCCGTCGATTGACATTCGTTCGTCACGATCGGATGCGCAGAAACTGGAAAAAAGAGAAAAAAATATTTTCGATAGGACGAAATCCACCAAGTCCTGTCTCATAGTAAAATTGTATGGGAAATTGTATTTCCAAAAATCAAACTTCCGTTACTCCAATCACTTTGTTATTTTAAATATAGGTTAAGAACATCATTATCTTCGTTATCAAACACTATTCTGTATATATTTTTTGTAATTTTTTATAATTTTAATTATTTTTAACTTTGAAAATTTTGTATGAAAAACATAAATTTTTTTTTGATTTCATTTGTCGTAATTCTGTGTCATCTTGTAGGGTCGATTGATCCTGCATGTAAATAATTTTTTCTGATTTTTGTCGCGCCATTTTAGCGCGAATTTACTCGAAAGAGTTACTGATTTTGACATTTTTGGGGTTTTTCGAGGATAACTCCCGAACCCCCCAACTTACCCGGACTAGACCAGTGTCTGTGCATAGCTCTCCATCAGCCCCGTCGATTGACACCTCGTTCGTCACGATCGGATGCGCAGAAACTGGAAAAAAGAGAAAAAAATATTTTCGATAGGACGAAATCCACCCAAGTCCTGACTCATAGTAAAATTGTATGGGAAATTGTATTTCCAAAAATCAAACTTCCGTTACTCCAATCACTTTGTTATTTTAAATATAGGTTAAGAACATCATTATCTTCGTTATCAAACACTATTCTGTATATATTTTTTGTAATTTTTTATAATTTTAATTATAAAAATAATTAAAATTATAAAAAATTACAACTTTGAAAATTTTGTATGAAAAACTTAAAAATTTTTTCGATTTAATTTGTCGTAATTCTGTGTCATCTTGTAGGGTCGATTGATCCTGCATGTAAATAATTTTTTCTGATTTTTGTCGCGCCATTTTAGCGCGAATTTACTCGAAAGAGTTACTGAAATTGACATTTTTGGGGTTTTCGAGGATAACTCCCGAACCCCCCAACTTACCCGGACTAGACCAGTGTCTGTGCATAGCTCTCCATCAGCCCCGTCGATTGACATTCGTTCGTCACGATCGGATGCGCAGAAACTGGAAAAAAGAGAAAAAAATATTTTCGATAGGACGAAATCCACCAAGTCCTGTCTCATAGTAAAATTGTATGGGAAATTGTATTTCCAAAAATCAAACTTCCGTTACTCCAATCACTTTGTTATTTTAAATATAGGTTAAGAACATCATTATCTTCGTTATCAAACACTATTCTGTATATATTTTTTGTAATTTTTTATAATTTTAATTATTTTTAACTTTGAAAATTTTGTATGAAAAACTTAAATTTTTTTTGATTTCATTTGTCGTAATTCTGTGTCATCTTGTAGGGTCGATTGATCCTGCATGTAAATAATTTTTTCTGATTTTTGTCGCGCCATTTTAGCGCGAATTTACTCGAAAGAGTTACTGATTTTGACATTTTTGGGGTTTTTCGAGGATAACTCCCGAACCCCCCAACTTACCCGGACTAGACCAGTGTCTGTGCATAGCTCTCCATCAGCCCCGTCGATTGACACCTCGTTCGTCACGATCGGATGCGCAGAAACTGGAAAAAAGAGAAAAAAATATTTTCGATAGGACGAAATCCACCCAAGTCCTGTCTCATAGTAAAATTGTATGGGAAATTGTATTTCCAAAAATCAAACTTCCGTTACTCCAATCACTTTGTTATTTTAAATATAGGTTAAGAACATCATTATCTTCGTTATCAAACACTATTCTGTATATATTTTTGTAATTTTTTATAATTTTAATTATTTTTAACTTTGAAAATTTTGTATGAAAAACTTAAAAATTTTTTCGATTTAATTTGTCGTAATTCTGTGTCATCTTGTAGGGTCGATTGATCCTGCATGTAAATAATTTTTTCTGATTTTTGTCGCGCCATTTTAGCGCGAATTTACTCGAAAGAGTTACTGATTTTGACATTTTTGGGGTTTTTCGAGGATAACTCCCGAACCCCCCAACTTACCCGGACTAGACCAGTGTCTGTGCATAGCTCTCCATCAGCCCCGTCGATTGACACCTCGTTCGTCACGATCGGATGCGCAGAAACTGGAAAAAAGAGAAAAAAATATTTTCGATAGGACGAAATCCACCTAAGTCCTGTCTCATAGTAAATTTGTATGGGAAATTGTATTTCCAAAAATCAAACTTTCGTTACTCCAATCACTTTGTTATTTTAAATATAGGTTAAGAACATCATTATCTTCGTTATCAAACACTATTCTGTATATATTTTTTGTAATTTTTTATAATTTTAATTATTTTTAACTTTGAAAATTTTGTATGAAAAACTTAAAATTTTTTTTGATTTAATTTGTCGTAATTCTGTGTCATCTTGTAGGGTCGATTGATCCTGCATGTAAATAATTTTTTCTGATTTTTGTCGCGCCATTTTAGCGCGAATTTACTCGAAAGAGTTACTGAAATTGACATTTTTGGGGTTTTCGAGGATAACTCCCGAACCCCCCAACTTACCCGGACTAGACCAGTGTCTGTGCATAGCTCTCCATCAGCCCCGTCGATTGACACCTCAAACGTCACGATCGGATGCGCAGAAACTGAAAAAAAGAGAAAAAATTATTTTCGATAGGACGAAATCCACCTAAGTCCTGTCTCATAGTAAATTTGTATGGGAAATTGTATTTCCAAAAATCAAACTTTCGTTACTCCAATCACTTTGTTATTTTAAATATAGGTTAAGAACATCATTATCTTCGTTATCAAACACTATTCTGTATATATTTTTTGTAATTTTTTATAATTTTAATTATTTTTAACTTTGAAAATTTTGTATGAAAAACTTAAAATTTTTTTCGATTTAATTTGTCGTAATTCTGTGTCATCTTGTAGGGTCGATTAATCCTGCATGTAAATAATTTTTTCTGATTTTTGTCGCGCCATTTTAGCGCGAATTTACTCGAAAGAGTTACTGATTTTGACATTTTTGGGGTTTTTCGAGGATAACTCCCGAACCCCCCAACTTACCCGGACTAGACCAGTGTCTGTGCATAGCTCTCCATCAGCCCCGTCGATTGACACCTCGTTCGTCACGATCGGATGCGCAGAAACTGGAAAAAAGAGAAAAAAATATTTTCGATAGGACGAAATCCACCAAGTCCTGTCTCATAGTAAAATTGTATGGGAAATTGTATTTCCAAAAATCAAACTTCCGTTACTCCAATCACTTTGTTATTTTAAATATAGGTTAAGAACATCATTATCTTCGTTATCAAACACTATTCTGTATATATTTTTTGTAATTTTTTATAATTTTAATTATTTTTAACTTTGAAAATTTTGTATGAAAAACTTAAAAATTTTTTCGATTTAATTTGTCGTAATTCTGTGTCATCTTGTAGGGTCGATTGATCCTGCATGTAAATAATTTTTTCTGATTTTTGTCGCGCCATTTTAGCGCGAATTTACTCGAAAGAGTTACTGATTTTGACATTTTTGGGGTTTTTCGAGGATAACTCCCGAACCCCCCAACTTACCCGGACTAGACCAGTGTCTGTGCATAGCTCTCCATCAGCCCCGTCGATTGACACCTCGTTCGTCACGATCGGATGCGCAGAAACTGGAAAAAAGAGAAAAAAATATTTTCGATAGGACGAAATCCACCTAAGTCCTGTCTCATAGTAAATTTGTATGGGAAATTGTATTTCCAAAAATCAAACTTTCGTTACTCCAATCACTTTGTTATTTTAAATATAGGTTAAGAACATCATTATCTTCGTTATCAAACACTATTCTGTATATATTTTTTGTAATTTTTTATAATTTTAATTATTTTTAACTTTGAAAATTTTGTATGAAAAACTTAAATTTTTTTTTGATTTAATTTGTCGTAATTCTGTGTCATCTTGTAGGGTCGATTGATCCTGCATGTAAATAATTTTTTCTGATTTTTGTCGCGCCATTTTAGCGCGAATTTACTCGAAAGAGTTACTGAAATTGACATTTTTGGGGTTTTCGAGGATAACTCCCGAACCCCCCAACTTACCCGGACTAGACCAGTGTCTGTGCATAGCTCTCCATCAGCCCCGTCGATTGACACCTCAAACGTCACGATCGGATGCGCAGAAACTGAAAAAAAGAGAAAAAATTATTTTCGATAGGACGAAATCCACCTAAGTCCTGTCTCATAGTAAATTTGTATGGGAAATTGTATTTCCAAAAATCAAACTTCTGATACTCCAATCTTTTTGTTATTTTAAATATAGGTTAAGAACATCATCATCTTTGTTATCAAACTCTATTTTGTATATATTTTTTGTAATTTTTTATAATTTTAATTATTTTTAACTTTGAAAATTTTGTATGAAAAACTTAAATTTTTTTTCGATTTAATTTGTCGTAATTCTGTGTCATCTTGTAGGGTCGATTAATCCTGCATGTAAATAATTTTTTCTGATTTTTGTCGCGCCATTTTAGCGCGAATTTACTCGAAAGAGTTACTGATTTTGACATTTTTGGGGTTTTTCGAGGATAACTCCCGAACCCCCCAACTTACCCGGACTAGACCAGTGTCTGTGCATAGCTCTCCATCAGCCCCGTCGATTGACACCTCGTTCGTCACGATCGGATGCGCAGATTCTGAAAAAAAATAGAAAAAATTAGTTTCGATAGGACGAAATCCACCTAAGTCCTGTCTCATAGTAAATTTGTATGGGAAATTGTATTTCCAAAAATCAAACTTCTGATACTCCAATCTTTTTGTTATTTTAAATATAGGTTAAGAACATCATCATCTTTGTTATCAAACTCTATTTTGTATATATTTTTTGTAATTTTTTATAATTTTAATTATTTTTAACTTTGAAAATTTTGTATGAAAAACTTAAAATTTTTTTTGATTTAATTTGTCGTAATTCTGTGTCATCTTGTAGGGTCGATTGATCCTGCATGTAAATAATTTTTTCTGATTTTTGTCGCGCCATTTTAGCGCGAATTTACTCGAAAGAGTTACTGAAATTGACATTTTTGGGGTTTTCGAGGATAACTCCCGAACCCCCCAACTTACCCGGACTAGACCAGTGTCTGTGCATAGCTCTCCATCAGCCCCGTCGATTGACATTCGTTCGTCACGATCGGATGCGCAGAAACTGGAAAAAAGAGAAAAAAATATTTTCGATAGGACGAAATCCACCAAGTCCTGTCTCATAGTAAAATTGTATGGGAAATTGTATTTCCAAAAATCAAACTTCCGTTACTCCAATCACTTTGTTATTTTAAATATAGGTTAAGAACATCATTATCTTCGTTATCAAACACTATTCTGTATATATTTTTTGTAATTTTTTATAATTTTAATTATTTTTAACTTTGAAAATTTTGTATGAAAAACATAAATTTTTTTTTGATTTCATTTGTCGTAATTCTGTGTCATCTTGTAGGGTCGATTGATCCTGCATGTAAATAATTTTTTCTGATTTTTGTCGCGCCATTTTAGCGCGAATTTACTCGAAAGAGTTACTGATTTTGACATTTTTGGGGTTTTTCGAGGATAACTCCCGAACCCCCCAACTTACCCGGACTAGACCAGTGTCTGTGCATAGCTCTCCATCAGCCCCGTCGATTGACACCTCGTTCGTCACGATCGGATGCGCAGAAACTGGAAAAAAGAGAAAAAAATATTTTCGATAGGACGAAATCCACCCAAGTCCTGTCTCATAGTAAAATTGTATGGGAAATTGTATTTCCAAAAATCAAACTTCCGTTACTCCAATCACTTTGTTATTTTAAATATAGGTTAAGAACATCATTATCTTCGTTATCAAACACTATTCTGTATATATTTTTTGTAATTTTTTATAATTTTAATTATAAAAATAATTAAAATTATAAAAAATTACAACTTTGAAAATTTTGTATGAAAAACTTAAAAATTTTTTCGATTTAATTTGTCGTAATTCTGTGTCATCTTGTAGGGTCGATTGATCCTGCATGTAAATAATTTTTTCTGATTTTTGTCGCGCCATTTTAGCGCGAATTTACTCGAAAGAGTTACTGATTTTGACATTTTTGGGGTTTTTCGAGGATAACTCCCGAACCCCCCAACTTACCCGGACTAGACCAGTGTCTGTGCATAGCTCTCCATCAGCCCCGTCGATTGACACCTCGTTCGTCACGATCGGATGCGCAGAAACTGGAAAAAAGAGAAAAAAATATTTTCGATAGGACGAAATCCACCTAAGTCCTGTCTCATAGTAAATTTGTATGGGAAATTGTATTTCCAAAAATCAAACTTTCGTTACTCCAATCACTTTGTTATTTTAAATATAGGTTAAGAACATCATTATCTTCGTTATCAAACACTATTCTGTATATATTTTTTGTAATTTTTTATAATTTTAATTATTTTTAACTTTGAAAATTTTGTATGAAAAACTTAAAATTTTTTTTGATTTAATTTGTCGTAATTCTGTGTCATCTTGTAGGGTCGATTGATCCTGCATGTAAATAATTTTTTCTGATTTTTGTCGCGCCATTTTAGCGCGAATTTACTCGAAAGAGTTACTGAAATTGACATTTTTGGGGTTTTCGAGGATAACTCCCGAACCCCCCAACTTACCCGGACTAGACCAGTGTCTGTGCATAGCTCTCCATCAGCCCCGTCGATTGACACCTCAAACGTCACGATCGGATGCGCAGAAACTGAAAAAAAGAGAAAAAATTATTTTCGATAGGACGAAATCCACTTAAGTCCTGTCTCATAGTAAATTTGTATGGGAAATTGTATTTCCAAAAATCAAACTTTCGTTACTCCAATCACTTTGTTATTTTAAATATAGGTTAAGAACATCATTATCTTCGTTATCAAACACTATTCTGTATATATTTTTTGTAATTTTTTATAATTTTAATTATTTTTAACTTTGAAAATTTTGTATGAAAAACTTAAATTTTTTTTTGATTTAATTTGTCGTAATTCTGTGTCATCTTGTAGGGTCGATTGATCCTGCATGTAAATAATTTTTTCTGATTTTTGTCGCGCCATTTTAGCGCGAATTTACTCGAAAGAGTTACTGAAATTGACATTTTTGGGGTTTTCGAGGATAACTCCCGAACCCCCCAACTTACCCGGACTAGACCAGTGTCTGTGCATAGCTCTCCATCAGCCCCGTCGATTGACACCTCGTTCGTCACGATCGGATGCGCAGAAACTGGAAAAAAGAGAAAAAAATATTTTCGATAGGACGAAATCCACCAAGTCCTGTCTCATAGTAAAATTGTATGGGAAATTGTATTTCCAAAAATCAAACTTCCGTTACTCCAATCACTTTGTTATTTTAAATATAGGTTAAGAACATCATTATCTTCGTTATCAAACACTATTCTGTATATATTTTTTGTAATTTTTTATAATTTTAATTATTTTTAACTTTGAAAATTTTGTATGAAAAACATAAATTTTTTTTTTTTTTTTTTTTTTTTTTTTTTTTTTTTTTTTTTTTTTTTTTTTTTTTTTTTTTTTTTTTATGGAAAAGGACAAGGCAAACGAGCGTTCGGGTCACCTGATGGTAAGTGATTGCCGCCGCCCACGGCCCCGTGCAACACCAGAGGAGCTACAGGTGCGTTGCCGGCCTTTTAAGGTGGAGAAAGACGCGCTTTTTGAAGGTACCCATGTCATATCGACCTGGAAACACTGCCGCGGGTAGGCCATTCCACAGTTCCGTGGCGCGTGGAAGAAAGTTCCTACGAAACCGCACAGTAGTGGATTGCCACGTATCCAGGTGGTGTGGATGATATTTTAGCCGATGACGTACGGTGCGGTTAGAAAATTCGGCGGCAGGTAACAGGTCAAACAGTTCTTCAGAACACTCCCCATGGTAAATGCGATAGAGAACGCAAAGCGAGGAAACGTCTCTACGCAAAGCCAAAGTATCAAGCCTTTCACAGATCATTGGGTCCCCAATGATTCGAATGGCTCTACGTTGTATGCGATCAAATGGTTCAAGCTGATACTGGGGTGCACCAGCCCAGAGGTGAGAACAGTACTCCATATGAGGCCGAACCTGGGCCCTATATAGGGCCAAACGGTGTTTTGGCGTGAAGTACCGTCTCGCTCTGTTGATGACCCCCAGTTTCTTCGAGGCCAACTTGGCCTTGCTTTCCAGATGATCGCGATACTGGCAGTCACTCGAAACATTAAGGCCCAATATACTGATACTGGGCGCGGCTGTAAGAGGAGTGTTTTGAAAGACTGGCGATATGATAAATGGGATTTTTTTTGTGGTTAACGCGCAAACTTGTGTCTTCAGGGGGTTGAACTGAACTAAGTTCCTTTCACCCCATGAGGAGACTTTGTTGAGGGATGCCTCAATAGAAGACACAAGTTTATTTCGGCACTGTTCAGCGTTTTCCCGAGAAAGACTTGCTCGGCCGGAGTAAATAGCGTCCACTGTGCTATCATCTGCATAGCAATGAATGCTAGAATCCTCTAACATGTCATTGATATGCAAAAGAAACAGCGTAGGGGACAGCACGCAGCCTTGGGGAACGCCAGCGTTCACGGGCATATGTTTAGAGCAAAAACCGTCGACAGCGACCTTGATGCTGCGCCCAGTGAGAAAGCTGGCGATCCATTTGCATAAATTCTCGGGAAGCCCATAGGATGGAAGTTTAGCCAGGAGCGCCTTATGCCAAACTCGATCAAAGGCCTTCGCCATGTCCAAACTAACTGCCAGGCCCTCTCCCTTGCTTTCAATAGCCGCTGCCCAGCGGTGGGTAAGGTAAACCAGAAGATCACCGGTTGAGCGACCATGGCGAAAGCCATATTGTCGGTCATTAATCAATCGGTGATCCTCTAGATAAACCAAGAGCTGGCTATTGATGATGCTCTCCATGACTTTTGAGAGCAGGGAGGTGATGGCAATAGGCCTGTAGTTAGATGGATCGGACCCATCGCCTTTCTTTGGGATCGGGTGGATAAGAGCGCTCTTCCATGAATCTGGGACTACGCCGACTGAGTAAGAGTGCCGAAACAAACGCGTTAGCACCGGTGTCAGCTCAGGAGCACAAGAACGGAGCACTAAGGGAGAAATGCCATCTGGCCCGCTCGACTTGTGGATGTCCAAGGAGGACAGAGCTCGCCTAACAGCTGTTTGGTTAAACTTAACCTCAGGCATTGAGCTCTGGCACCGCGGGATGGTCGGCGGCGTTGATCCTTGGTCATCCAAAGTCGAGTTTGAGGCAAAGAGAGCGCCCAGTAGATCGGCTTTCTCTTTTGCCGTGTGGACCAAGATGTCATTTCCCGTGCGTAATGGCGGAAGCGAAGGCTGGCTAAAGTTGCCAAGTGCCGCCTTTGAGAGCGCCCAGAACTGATGAGTTCCGGACGGATAGCTCTCAAGCTTCTCGCCAATTTTGGCGATATGCTCGGACCTTGCTCTGGCAATTTGCCGCTTAAAGAACCTAGAGGCTCGGTTATACTTCCTTTTTGAGGTTTTCACCTCCGG
>JALPMF010000128.1:15000-28782 GCA_030704555.1 Heliconius charithonia | reverse complement strand
AGGGCCTGAGATGGGCGGAGTAGTTGTGGAGGAGAAGAAGGGAGAAGTTGATGTGGAGGAGAAAACGGGCGGAGTGGTTGTGCTCGGTGAGGAGGAGGTCGTTGGTGTTGTTGCGGCGTCACAGGGTGAACATCGGAGAGTGTCTGTGTCGAGCGTCGTCGCGGAGGGGTCGGTTGGAGATGGCCAGAATGTAGGAGTGTGGAAGGAGCCAAGGGTGGTTCTGACCAGGTTGGAAATTGGTGACGGAATGTTGTCGGTCGGGGGTGTCAGATCGAGACGAGGGTCCGGATCATCATATGGACGGTTATGGGGAGCGTCGGAGTCCAAGGACTCTGATACAGAGAGTTTTGTGTCGATGGTGTCGGAGAGGTCGAGGGTAAGGACACAATACCTAAAAGACAGAAGGAAAAGGCCTCGGAAACCGAGCGATCAGTCGGGATCGTCTGGCGAAGGAGGGCCGGATAGACCGGCGCCAAAGATGGTTGCGAAGAGGAGAGGGAAAGGACTCAGCGAGGCAGGAAAGAAGGAGTTGCTGCTGAGTTCAGAACAAGAGGTGTCAGATGGCGCTGCGGCCGTGCTGGCCAGGGCTAACTCCAGGCTCTCGGACATGACTCTGCCGTCCGAGAAAGAGCAGGATGAGGCCGTACTCGCGTCTGACCTGCAAAACCAGGTGGTGGACAGCCTAGCGGTGATAAGGAAGGTTGCCAGCACATCAGGCAACCTAAAAGGGACGTTCACCAAGGCTCTAAAGCAGGCGGCAAGAGCCATAGGAATGGCTGTAGACGAACTGGCTCAGCGTACGGCGACGGAAGAGGTAGCTCAGTTGCGCGCTCACAACACCAAGCTGCGCAACGAGATGTCTGAGCTACGCAAAGAGGTCAGTCTTTTACGGGCTGACCTCCAAGCGCAAAGGAGCCAAGGAGTCTCTTCCTCTGGCAAGAGTCAGCCAGGGTGTTCCGACGAGTTGAGGCGCTCGATCATGATGGAGATCGGAACGATGGTGAGCGCCCGGATAGAAGGCCTGGAGAACCGGCTTCTTCCGGAAAGGAGTATGCGTCCCCCGCTTGCGGCGTCAAAGGGTTCGCAAAAGGAGACCGCCACAACATCGGCGAGAACAGAGGCGACAGCGACAACTACGCTGGTAGCTCCCGCCAATCCTGCCTCGACAAGGGGCCAGAAGCCTGCAAAGCAAGGCAAGGGGAAGGGCAAGGGCAAGGGCAAAAGACCCTGGGAGCCTCAGTGCCGGAAGCCCCGCAGCCACGTCCACTCCCGCCTGCGCCAGCTGACTTGTCAGAGGGATGGAATGTGGTTGCCAGGAAGGGCAGTAAAAAGAAGGCTGCTGCTGCTGCCGCTCAGCAGCAATCCAAGAGGAGAACGGGGGCAAAAGCGCCGAAAGCGCCAAAAGCCCCGAAGCTCAGACAGCCACGGTCTGCGGTGGTGGCGCTGAAACTTCAACCCAGCGCTGCTGAGAGCAACCTGACCTATAGTCAGGTGCTCACCCAGCTGAAGGCTAAGGTTGACCTCGGGGAGATGAACATCTCGGATATGAGATTCCGAGTAGCCTCAACTGGCGCGAGGCTACTGGAAATCCCGGGGCTCAACTCGGGCGACAAGGCGGATGCTCTTGCGCAAAAATTGCGGAGCGTCCTGGACGAGAGCGAGGTCCAAGTCTCAAGGCCCACCAAATGCGCAGAGCTCAGAGTGAGTGGGCTGGACGACTCGGTGACGTCCGAGGAGGTTGCGGCAGCCGTCAGCAAAGTTGGTGGTTGCGACGTCGGTGCCATCAAGGTCGGTGAGGTTCGACGTGACCGTGCTGGACTCGGCACGGCCTGGGTGCGTTGTCCGGTGGCAGCTGCCAAGAAGGTGAGCGGAGGTCGCCTGCTAGTGGGTTTCGTGTCGGCGAAAGTGACGTTGTTACAGCAGCGGGTTCTGCGTTGCTTCCGCTGCCACGAAACGGGCCATGTAGCGGCTAAGTGCAGCGGTGCAGACAGAAGCTCACAGTGTTTTAGATGTGGGCGTCTGGGGCACAAACAGGCCACGTGCTCGGAAACACCACGCTGCCCAGCGTGCGAAGAGGCGCAACGACCATCAGGCCACTTAGCCGGCAGTGCAGCATGCGCTAAAATCTGTGCGCAATCCAAGCGCAAGAAAGGAGGGAGAGAGAGGGCGGCGAGACCCACTAGTCAAGCCCTTCCTGAAGCCCAATCTAGGGGTGCGGAGGAGCAGCCTATGCTCAGTTAATAATGGCTGAACGAGTTCTGCAGGCGAACATCAACCACTGTGCCAGAGCCCAAGACTTATTGGTCCAAAGCTTGGCGCAGTGGTCGATACATGTGGCGGTTGTTTCGGAGCCCTACAGCGTTCCCAACAGAGATAACTGGGTCGCCGACAACACCGGGGTGGTGGCTTTGATCACCCAGGTTGCCGCGGGCTCTCCGCCTTTCTCGCGTATTGAGAGGGGTGCGGGATGTGTCGCGGCGCTTGTCGGAGACCTAGTTGTCGTAGGGGTCTACTTTTCCCCCAATCGAACTCTTGCGGAGTTTGAAGAGTTTCTCATTCGATTGGGGGAAATGGTAGAACGATTTCGTCCGGCGGAGGTGTTGGTCGCGGGCGATCTCAACGCGAAGTCCAGCGTGTGGGGCTCCGCAACGACGGATGTACGTGGTGTGACTCTGTCCGAGTGGGTGGTTGCCACCGGTTTGTCTGTACTCAACCGGGGGACGAAGAACACGTGCGTGCGAAGGCTGGGCGGATCCGTCGTGGACGTTTCGTTCGCGAGCCCGGCCTTAGCGCGTCGTGTTCGGGGTTGGCGAGTGCTGGATGATGTGGAGACTCTGTCGGATCATCTCTACATCTTATACGAGATCTCCACACATTCAGCGGTGCAACCAACCCCCAGTCCAACCTCGCGAGAGTGCGGACCGCGGTGGCAATTGGGTCGTCTCGACAGGCAATTGTTGGAGGAGGCCGCGATAGTGGAATCCTGGCTGCCCCAGAGCTTGGCGTCTGCAGAAGACGCCGCATCCTGGGCGCAGGGGGCGCTGACGCGTATCTGTGACGCGTCAATGCCCCGTTCCAGGCGCCGTCCACAACGGCGGCAAGTGTACTGGTGGTCGTGGGAGGTCGCGCAACTGCGTAACATCTGCGTTGTCGCGAGACGCCAGTACAGCCACTATCGCAGGCGGGTACAGAAGGTTCGGGAGGAGGAGGATCGTCTGTACCAGTTGTATGTCGAGGCGAGAACGCGGTTGCAGGAAGAAATCGGTCGTGTGAAAGGCGAGTCGCACGACCAGATGATTGCGGGGATAGACCAAGACCCGTTTGGCACGCCTTACCGTATGGTACTTGGCAAGCTACGGGCTTGGGCTCCACCCCTGACGCAGACACTCCAACCGGATGTCCTCCGAGGGGTTCTGTCGTCACTATTCCCGCAGCGGGCCAGTTTTTCATCACCATCTATGGCCCGCCCTGCACCGCAAGAGGAGGAGGAGGACAGTGTCGCACCACAGGTGGAGGAGGAGGAGCTCGAGGAGGCAGTTCGCCGATCTCGCGGCAAGAGCACCGCACCTGGCCTTGATGGCGTTCCCGGGAGGGCGTTAACTCTGGCCCTTAAGATCCTTGGGCCCAGAGTGCGAGGGCTATTCACTGCCTGTCTGGCTCAAGCCATAATTCCACAGCGGTGGAAGACAGGCAGGTTAGTCCTCATTAAGAAGGAGGGTCGCCCGGCGGATTCAGCCTCTGCCTACAGGCCAATCGTGCTCTTGAGCGAGATCGCCAAACTCTTCGAGCGTGTTGTGACGAGGAGGTTGCAACACCACTTGGAGCGGACAGGTCCAAACCTCTCGGACCAGCAGTATGGTTTCCGCAGTGGGCGCTCGACGGTGGATGCCATACTGAAGGTGAAGTCCCATGCGCAGGATGCGGTGGCCCGGGGCGATGGAGTCTTGGCGGTGTCTTTAGACATCGCCAACGCCTTCAACTCCCTGCCCTGGCCCTGCATTGAGGAGGCACTTTCCTATCACCGTGTGCCTCAATACCTGCGCCGCGTCATCGGGGCTTACCTGTCCGGGAGGTCTGTGACCTTTCCGGCTCCTGGAGGAGGATGGGAGGAGTATGAAGTGTCGTGCGGTGTTCCACAGGGCTCGGTTCTTGGTCCACTCCTGTGGAACATCGGGTACGACTGGGTGTTAAGAGGCGACACCCTACGAGGAGTTGAAGTCCTCTGCTACGCCGATGATACGCTGGTCTTGGCGCAGCAGAGGACTTATCGCGAGGCTGCAATGCTCGCAACGGCCGGGGTGGCCGACGTCGTTGGTCGTATTAGGAGGTTAGGTTTGGAGGTTGCCCTGAACAAGTCTGAGGCATTATACTTCCATGCTCCTCGAAAGGGCCCACCAGCAGATGCCCACATCGTCGTCGGTGGCATCAGAATAGATGTCAAGAGGAGCATGAAGTACCTCGGACTTGTTCTGGACGGTCGGTGGAGTTTCCGGGGCCACTTTACATCCTTGGCCCCGAAACTGCTAAAGACGGCGTCGGCATTGGCGCGCCTTTTGCCCAATGTCGACGGGCCGAGCGCCTCGAGCCGGAGGCTGTACACCGGAGTGGTCCGATCGATGGCCCTCTACGGCGCTCCCGTATGGGCGGACGCCCTGGATCGGCACAACATCGCCCTGCTGCGACGTGCGCAGAGGGTGATGGCCATCCGGGCGATACGGGGGTATCGGACCATCTCCGGCGAGGCGGCGTGCGTGCTGGCCGGAGTCGTGCCGTGGGACCTGGACGCGACGTCTCTGGCGTCGGTCTATTGCCGGCGTCGGGGCCTCGCGTCCGGGGCCGCGGCAAGCCCAGTGCGCACCGAGGAGGAGCGGGAAGCCGCAATCTTAATGTGGGAATCCCGGCTGGCGACACCATCTGCCGGCCGGTTGACGATCGAGGCTGTTCGTCCAGTCTTCCGCCAGTGGTTAGCGCGGCGTCACGGCGTCCTAACCTTCCGCACGACGCAGGTACTCACGGGGCATGGCTGCTTCGGGGGTTACCTGTGTCGGATCGCCGGGAGGGAGCCCGACGCTCGCTGCCACCACTGCGACGACTGCCTCGATGAGACGGCCCAGCACACGTTGGAGGTGTGCTCTGCCTGGGCGTCTCAACGTCGCGCTCTGCGCGACGTCATAGGGGACGACCTCTCCCTGCCGGCCGTGGTCAAGGCCATGGCCGGCAGCGAGACGTCGTGGGATGCGGTCTCCTCCTTCTGCGAGGCAGTGGTGCTCGAGAAGGAGTCGGCGGAACGGGCGAGGGAGGCTATTGCCGAACTCGCCATCCGCCGTAAGAGACCGGGTCGCCGGAGGGCGGCTCACGATCGCCGCCTTCCGCCCTAATGTGCCAGAGGGCGGTCAGCTTGGGGAAGCTGGCCGCCTACCAACCTGGCCCGAGTAGTCGCGCGCAGGTTGCTCCCGCGCGCTACTCCGAGCAGGCCGTCGAGGGTGCCCACACACCCTTGACTCCGCGACGTGCCTTTGCTGGCTCCCGCCGCCGCGATTCGCGGAAGATTATTGTCCCCGCGTCTTGCGGCCAGTGGCGGTCGAGGAGGAGCACCGTGAGGTTTTAGTGGGTATGGGGACGGCCTAACATCTGCCGTCCGAGTCCCACATAACCCGCTCGAGTCCCCACTCGGGCCGGTATCCGTAAGAGGATTTCCTCACGTAAAAAAAAAAAAAAAAAAAAAAAAAAAAAAAAAAAAAAAAAAAAAAAAAAAAAAAAAAAAAAAAAAAAGGTTAGGTTAGGTTAGGTTAGGTTAGGTTAGGTTAGGTTAGGTTTTTTTTTTTTTTTTTTTTTTGGGAGTTGAATCCCTTGACTTTAAATTTTAATTACAAACGCCAGTCAACGCTTCCAACCGCAGTCCTCGCTAAAGTATACGGGCGGCCGGGGTCGGTTGCGCAGACATGCCTGACATATTTTATTTTTATAACTTATTTTTTCTTTCTAACTTTTAAAAATTGACTTATAATTTTTTATAAAACAACAATTGTTTAAGACTTACAAAGAGACTATTGAGACACAATTTAGAAACGAGATTTTTAAGATAACAATATTATTACTAAGAACAACAATTTAGAGAGAATGAAGACACAATTTAGTTTGAGACACAATTTTAGAAACAATAAATATAATTACTTAGATATAATAGAATATAAATTATAATGACAAAATTGAACAAAGATTGAAAAATTAAAATTAACACTGAAGAATTTTTTAAGACAATTTAGTGAAGGAGAAACTAGGCACCAAAATCTATTTTAGATTTTAACTGGTTTGTTATATATTGAACAGTGGGACAATTAACAGAAGTTGCAGAATGATTGGTATTAAGTTTACTATTGGTTTTTACGTTATATTTACTACAATTAAAACAGACGGGAGTATTGCTAGTATGTGGACAGTTCGAAACCTGATGGGTTTTATCAGAGCAATGCGAACAAGGCCTACAGTCAGACAAGCAGTTTTTGCTGATGTGTCCGAACTGCAGACACTTGTAGCACTGCATGAATGGAGAGAAGTCCCCCACATAGACTTGCTGATGATCTACATTCAGCCTTCCGAGGTTGGTCGCTTCGCGCCACACGGCTGGACTAACGATAAACACAGCGTTATACAAATTTGGATTTCTGTTGTTATTTCTTCGGAATCTAAGTTTGAGATCTTCTTGTTCGACAATTACATTATTTAGAGTGGGATTTTGCTGGGTAACGACTGTGGACAAGTCCTCGAGGGGGATATCGTTAGACACCCCCTTGAGGATGAGCATGGGGCGAAGTTTCTTGGCTGGTTCGGCAGTTACGACTGTGGAAGTTTTCAAGTGATCGATGGTTTCTTGACACTGAGATTCGTTGGCAAATTCAACTCGGACTTTATTTTTTGAAATAGGTTTGACACGAGTTGGAGCATAATTTTTTGTACGGAATGAAATACTGCTTTTAAACTTTTTAATGGTGTCTTGATCATTCTCAGTGGATTCTAACGGCGATATAACAATGGCGGGTTTATACTGAGACTTAGGGGACTTCTCGGAAGGGGGTTGATTACCACTTGATGCAACTTGTGCATAAGTGGGGCCAGAATTTGATGAGAACTGCTCTTTAAGTTCGGACTTAAGTTTCTCCATTTCTTCTCGCATAACTGTAGCGATCTCCGTTCTTAAACCAGTGCCATCCAGGGGTGCAGGAGGTGGAGCAGGAGCCGGCGTATCGGGAGGCGGATCAAAATTGCCGGGCTCCAAAATTGACTCTAGATAGATGTCGGCGGCTAAGGCAATTTCCTCAGCCGCCTCCACTATATACTTTTTATTGACTGATGTGACACTTTTGTTCTCACGGATTGAGTTTATGATCTGTCTGGCAAGGGTGGTTATGACATGGTTCATAGAACGGACATCTTTTACACTGCGAGCGTCAACTGGAAGAGACTTATTTGGGGGCTTTTCTGCCTTGGCGGCTTTGCCCTTGGCTTTGGGCTTGGATTTGTCCTGAGTTTGGGTTTGGGACACTTCTGGGACTATTTCGTCTAAGTCTCCCTCAGGAGACATGGCCATCAAGAAGCAGTCGAGATCCGGGGAGCTGCATCTGCTGTCGGTAGCCTGAGCTGCGCTCGACCCGGGATTGTCGACATTCTGGCTGCTTGTCCCAGCCTCCGAAGGAGACTGAGACGAAGTCGATTTATTGCTGTTCGTAGACGAGCGAAACATTTTCTTGTAGTCCATTTCGGTCTACCAAAGGCCAAGCAATACTCCTGTCAAATTTGGAGAAAATCGGAGAACAAAAATTTCCCCAAATGAAAACTTGTCTACTTGAGCCTGAGAGGATAGGGTGGGGGGGAGGGCAAGTTTTTTTTTTTTTTTCAGAATCTGCGCATCCGATCGTGACGTTTGAGGTGTCAATCGACGGGGCTGATGGAGAGCTATGCACAGACACTGGTCTAGTCCGGGTAAGTTGGGGGGTTCGGGAGTTATCCTCGAAAAACCCCAAAAATGTCAATTTCAGTAACTCTTTCGAGTAAATTCGCGCTAAAATGGCGCGACAAAAATCAGAAAAAATTATTTACATGCAGGATCAATCGACCCTACAAGATGACACAGAATTACCACAAATTAAATCAAAAAAATTTTTAAGTTTTTCATACAAAATTTCCAAAGTTAAAAATAATTAAAATTATAAAAAATTACAAAAAATATATACAAAATAGAGTTTGATAACGAAGATAATGATGTTCTTAACCTATATTTAAAATAACAAAAAGATTGGAGTATCAGAAGTTTGATTTTTGGAAATACAATTTCCCATGGTTAGGTTAGGTTAGGTTAGGTTAGGTTGTGTCTATTGAAAGGAGAGACGGTTAGCACTCCCCTTGACAAGGATGGAACACAATAAAATGGTGAAGGCACATCTTTACCACATTTTTAGTGCCAGAGGGCGGTCAGCTTGGGGAAGCTGGCCGCCTACCAACCTGGCCCGAGTAGTCGCGCGCAGGTTGCTCCCGCGCGCTACTCCGAGCAGGCCGTCGAGGGTGCCCACACACCCTTGACTCCGCGACGTGCCTTTGCTGGCTCCCGCCGCCGCGTTTCGCGGAAGACTATTGTCCCCGTGTTCGCGGCCAGTGGCGGTCGAGGAGGAGCACCGTGAGGTTTTAGTGGGTATGGGGACGGCCTAACATCTGCCGTCCGAGTCCCACATAACCCGCTCGAGTCCCCACTCGGGCCGGTATCCGTAACAGGATTTCCTCACGTTAAAAAAAAAAAAAAAAAAAAAAAAAAAAAAAAAAAAAAAGGTTAGGTTAGGTTAGGTTAGGTTAGGTTTTTTTTTTTTTTTTTTTTTTTTTTTTTTTTTTTTTTTTTTTTTTTTTTGGGGTTGAGTCCCATTACGTTATGCTTTTTATTACTAGTGCCAGTCTACGCTTCCAACCGCAGTCCTCGCTAAAGTATACGGGCGGCCGGGGTCGGTTGCGCAAACATGCTTGACAATTATTATTATTTTTACGAATTTTACTTTCATTACTTTAAAAACTGACATAACAATTTTGAGACACAAGCATTATATATAATTACAACAATGAATTTTGAGACACAATTTTACAAGACTTATTAATATAACAACTAAAGATTTTTCTTCAAGAAACTAAATTTACAGACTTTTAACTCAATTTTTATTAAGACACAACAAATAACAAAATATATATTTACTTATATAAAATACAATAAGGAAGTTTGCTAATGCAAAGATATTGAAATGACAAAAATTGGAGAAAAGATAAATAGATATTAAAATGAATCAAATAATAAACTATATTTTTACACCCCATAATCGATTTTACATTTAAGCTGATTTATCATATATTGAACGGTAGGACAAGAAGAAGATATCGCAGAATGATCGGTTTTTAAATTACTATTAGTTTTAAGATTATATTTAGAACAATTATAACAAACGGGGGTTGTATTAGCACTGATGTTAGGGCAATTCGTGCTCTGATGGGTTTTATCGGCGCAATGTGAGCAAGGCCTGCAGTCAGACATACAGTTTTTGCTGATATGCCCAAACTGCAAGCACTTGTAACACTGCATAAATGGTGAAAAGTCCCCCACGAAGACCTGTTGGTGGTCGATGTTGAGTCTACCGAGCAGCGTAGCTTCACGCCACACCGCCGGGCTGACTATAAATACAGCGTTGTACAAGTTGGGGTTCCTATTATTATTACGTTTGAAGCGGAGCTTCAGATCTTCTGCATCGTTTATTTGTTCGTTCACTGATGGGTTTTGTGCTTGAATGACGGAGGCCAATTCTTCAAGAGGAATGTCATTAGACACCCCCTTTAGAATTAACATGGGCCGAAGTTTCTTGGCTGGTTCTGCTGAGACTATCGTGGATTCCTTGAGCTGATTCAAGGTCTCCTGGCACTGGGTTTCATTTGAGAACTCCACCCGTACCTTGTTATTAGACAGGACTTTGACTCTCGAAGGAGCGTAATTTTTATTTTTAAAGGAGATACTCTTTTTGAACTTGTTTATTGTTTCCTGCTTATTTTCGGAGGATTCTAGGGGGGAAACTACTATCGCAGGCTTGTATGTAGATTTAGGGGACTTTTCGGGGGGTAACTTATTTCTATTTGCAGCGACCTGGGCATAAGAGGGACCGGAAACAGCAGACAGTTCCTCTTTTATCTCTGCTTTAAGTTTGCTCATCTCCTCCCTCATTGCGGAGACTATCTCTTCTCTGAGACCAGTGTTATCAACAGCAGGAGCAGGGTCTGGTGCAGAAGCCGGAGGATCGGGGTGTGACTGTAAATAATGTGGATCGACCTGAGACTCTAAGTATGCATCTGCGGCTATACCAATTTCCTCGGCGGCTTCAATAATAAACCTTTTATTAATGGAAGTTACGCTCTTGTTTTCGTGAACTGCTTGGATAATTTGTCTGGCTAACGTGTTGATAACACTGCTCATAGAGCGAACGTCCTTTACTTCCGTAGCTCGAATTGGAAGGGGCCTACGTTGCACTTTATCGGCTTTTTTAGCCTTGGCCTTAGGCTTTGCCTGACTTGACTCCGCAACTGTTTCCTGGGTTTCGCCCTCAGGGGACATTGCCAACAAGAGAGAGTCCAAATCGGGAGAACTACATCGGCTGTCAGTTGCCTGAGCAGCTTCTGGTATAGGGCTGGTGGTGTCCTGCCGACTAGTCCCAGCTTCCGAAGAAGACTGAGCCAAAGCCTTCTTGCTCCCACTTGGAGGCGTTTGGAACATTCTCTTGTAATCCATTCTGGTGTTTTAGGGAACTAGCAACAACCCTGCCAAATTTCAAAGAGATTGGAGAACAAAAATTTTCCCAAATGAAATCTTGTCTACTAGGCACTGAGAGGATAGGGTGGGGGGGAGGGCCAGTTTTTCAGTTTCTGCGCATCCGATCGTGACGTTTGAGGTGTCAATCGACGGGGCTGATGGAGAGCTATGCACAGACACTGGTCTAGTCCGGGTAAGTTGGGGGGTTCGGGAGTTATCCTCGAAAAACCCCAAAAATGTCAATTTCAGTAACTCTTTCGAGTAAATTCGCGCTAAAATGGCACGACAAAAATCAGAAAAAATTATTTACATGCAGGATCAATCGACCCTACAAGATGACACAGAATTACGACAAATTAAATCAAAAAAATTTTTAAGTTTTTCATACAAAATTTTCAAAGTTAAAAATAATTAAAATTATAAAAAATTACAAAAAATATATACAAAATAGAGTTTGATAACAAAGATAATGGTGTTCTTAACCTATATTTAAAATAACAAAAAGATTGGAGTATCAGAAGTTTGATTTTTGGAAATACAATTTCCCATACAAATTTACTATGAGACAGGACTTAGGTGGATTTCGTCCTATCGAAAATAATTTTTTCTCTTTTTTTCAGTTTCTGCGCATCCGATCGTGACGTTTGAGGTGTCAATCGACGGGGCTGATGGAGAGCTATGCACAGACACTGGTCTAGTCCGGGTAAGTTGGGGGGTTCGGGAGTTATCCTCGAAAAACCCCAAAAATGTCAATTTCAGTAACTCTTTCGAGTAAATTCGCGCTAAAATGGCACGACAAAAATCAGAAAAAATTATTTACATGCAGGATCAATCGACCCTACAAGATGACACAGAATTACGACAAATTAAATCAAAAAAATTTTTAAGTTTTTCATACAAAATTTTCAAAGTTAAAAATAATTAAAATTATAAAAAATTACAAAAAATATATACAAAATAGAGTTTGATAACAAAGATAATGGTGTTCTTAACCTATATTTAAAATAACAAAAAGATTGGAGTATCAGAAGTTTGATTTTTGGAAATACAATTTCCCATACAAATTTACTATGAGACAGGACTTAGGTGGATTTCGTCCTATCGAAAATAATTTTTTCTCTTTTTTTCAGTTTCTGCGCATCCGATCGTGACGTTTGAGGTGTCAATCGACGGGGCTGATGGAGAGCTATGCACAGACACTGGTCTAGTCCGGGTAAGTTGGGGGGTTCGGGAGTTATCCTCGAAAAACCCCAAAAATGTCAATTTCAGTAACTCTTTCGAGTAAATTCGCGCTAAAATGGCACGACAAAAATCAGAAAAAATTATTTACATGCAGGATCAATCGACCCTACAAGATGACACAGAATTACGACAAATTAAATCAAAAAAATTTTTAAGTTTTTCATACAAAATTTTCAAAGTTAAAAATAATTAAAATTATAAAAAATTACAAAAAATATATACAAAATAGAGTTTGATAACAAAGATAATGGTGTTCTTAACCTATATTTAAAATAACAAAAAGATTGGAGTATCAGAAGTTTGATTTTTGGAAATACAATTTCCCATACAAATTTACTATGAGACAGGACTTAGGTGGATTTCGTCCTATCGAAAATAATTTTTTCTCTTTTTTTCAGTTTCTGCGCATCCGATCGTGACGTTTGAGGTGTCAATCGACGGGGCTGATGGAGAGCTATGCACAGACACTGGTCTAGTCCGGGTAAGTTGGGGGGTTCGGGAGTTATCCTCGAAAAACCCCAAAAATGTCAATTTCAGTAACTCTTTCGAGTAAATTCGCGCTAAAATGGCACGACAAAAATCAGAAAAAATTATTTACATGCAGGATCAATCGACCCTACAAGATGACACAGAATTACGACAAATTAAATCAAAAAAATTTTTAAGTTTTTCATACAAAATTTTCAAAGTTAAAAATAATTAAAATTATAAAAAATTACAAAAAATATATACAAAATAGAGTTTGATAACAAAGATAATGGTGTTCTTAACCTATATTTAAAATAACAAAAAGATTGGAGTATCAGAAGTTTGATTTTTGGAAATACAATTTCCCATACAAATTTACTATGAGACAGGACTTAGGTGGATTTCGTCCTATCGAAAATAATTTTTTCTCTTTTTTTCAGTTTCTGCGCATCCGATCGTGACGTTTGAGGTGTCAATCGACGGGGCTGATGGAGAGCTATGCACAGACACTGGTCTAGTCCGGGTAAGTTGGGGGGTTCGGGAGTTATCCTCGAAAAACCCCAAAAATGTCAATTTCAGTAACTCTTTCGAGTAAATTCGCGCTAAAATGGCACGACAAAAATCAGAAAAAATTATTTACATGCAGGATCAATCGACCCTACAAGATGACACAGAATTACGACAAATTAAATCAAAAAAATTTTTAAGTTTTTCATACAAAATTTTCAAAGTTAAAAATAATTAAAATTATAAAAAATTACAAAAAATATATACAAAATAGAGTTTGATAACAAAGATAATGGTGTTCTTAACCTATATTTAAAATAACAAAAAGATTGGAGTATCAGAAGTTTGATTTTTGGAAATACAATTTCCCATACAAATTTACTATGAGACAGGACTTAGGTGGATTTCGTCCTATCGAAAATAATTTTTTCTCTTTTTTTCAGTTTCTGCGCATCCGATCGTGACGTTTGAGGTGTCAATCGACGGGGCTGATGGAGAGCTATGCACAGACACTGGTCTAGTCCGGGTAAGTTGGGGGGTTCGGGAGTTATCCTCGAAAAACCCCAAAAATGTCAATTTCAGTAACTCTTTCGAGTAAATTCGCGCTAAAATGGCACGACAAAAATCAGAAAAAATTATTTACATGCAGGATCAATCGACCCTACAAGATGACACAGAATTACGACAAATTAAATCAAAAAAATTTTTAAGTTTTTCATACAAAATTTTCAAAGTTAAAA
>JALPMF010000128.1:10000-12500 GCA_030704555.1 Heliconius charithonia | reverse complement strand
TTTATATAATTACAACAATGAATTTTGAGACACGATTTTTTTTTTTTTACAAGACTTATTAATATAACAACTAAAGATTTTTCTTCAAGAAACTAAATTTACAGACTTTTTAACTCAATTTTTATTAAGACACAACAAATAACAAAAATATATTTACTTATATAAAATACAATAAGGAAGTTTGCTAATGCAAAGATATTGAAATGACAAAAATTGGAGAAAAGATAAATAGATATTAAAACGAATCAAATAATAAACTAAATTTTTACACCCATAATCGATTTTACATTTAAGCTGATTTATCATGTATTGAACGGTGGGACAAGAAGAAGATATCGCAGAGTGATCGGTTTTTAAATGACTATTAGTTTTGAGATTGTATTTTGAACAATTATAACAGACGGGGGTTGTATTAGCACTGATGTTAGGGCAATTCGTGCTCTGATGGGTTTTGTCGGCGCAGTGTGAACAAGGCCTGCAGTCAGACATACAGTTTTTGCTGATATGCCCAAACTGCAAACACTTGTAACACTGCATAAATGGTGAAAAGTCCCCCACGAAGACCTGTTGGTGGTCGATGTTTAGTCTACCGAGCAGCGTAGCTTCACGCCACACTGCCGGGCTCACTATAAAAACAGCGTTGTACAAATTGGGGTTCCTGTTGTTATTTCGTCTGAAGCGGAGCTTCAGATCTTCTGCATCGTTTATTTGTTCGTTCACTGATGGGTTTTGTGCTTGAATGACGGAGGCCAATTCTTCAAGAGGAATGTCGTTAGACACCCCCTTTAAAATTAACATGGGCCGAAGTTTCTTGGCTGGTTCTGCTGAGACTATCGTGGATTCCTTGAGCAGATTCAAGGTCTCCTGGCACTGGGTTTCATTTGCGAACTCCACCCGTACCTTGTTATTAGAAAGGAGTTTTACTCTCGAAGGAGCGTAATTTTTGTTTTTAAAGGAGATACTCTTTTTGAATTTGTTAATTGTTTCCTGCTTATTTTCGGAGGATTCTAGGGGGGAAACAACAATCGCAGGTTTGTACGTAGATTTAGGGGACTTTTCGGGGGGTAACTTATTTCTGTTTGCGGTTAGGTTAGGTTAGGTTAGGTTAGTTAGGTTAGGTTAGGTTAGGTTAGGTTAGGTTAGGTTAGGTTAGGTTAGGTTAGTTAGGTTAGGTTAGGTTAGGTTAGGTTAGGTTAGGTAGGTTAGGTTAGGTTAGGTTAGGTTAGGTTAGGTTAGGTTAGGTTAGGTTAGGTTAGGTTAGGTTAGGTTAGGTTAGGTTAGGTTAGGTTAGGTTAGGTTTAGGTTAGGTTAGGTTAGGTTTAGGTTAGGTTAGGTTAGGTTTAGGTTAGGTTTTTTTTTTTTTTTTTTTTTTGGGGGTTGAGTCCCATTACGTTATGTTTTTTATTACTAATGCCAGTCTACGCTTCCAACGCAGGTCCTCGCTAAAGTATACGGGCGGCGGGGTCGGTGCGCAAACATGCTTGACAATTATTATTATTTTTTAACGAATTTTACTTTGATTACTTTAAAAACTGACATAACAATTTTGAGACACAAACATTTTTTATAATAACAACAATGGATTTTGAGACACAATTTTTACAAGACATATTGATATAACAACAGAAATTTTCTTCGGAAACTTAATTTTTAGACTTTCAATTCAACTTTGATTAAGACACAAACAATAACAAAATATAAATTTACTTATATATAATACAATAAAGAAACTTGATAATGCAAAGATGTTGAAATGACAAAATTTGTAGAAAAAGATAGATAAATAAAATGAATCAAAATAATAAACTAAATTTTACACCCCATAATCGATTTTACATTTAAGCTGATTTATCATGTATTGAACGGTAGGACAAGAAGAAGATATCGCAGAATGATCGGTTTTTAAATTACTATTAGTTTTAAGATTATATTTAGAACAATTATAACAAACGGGGTTGTATTAGCACTGATGTTAGGGCAATTCGTTCTCTGATGGGTTTTGTCGGCGCAATGTGAGCAAGGCCTGCAGTCAGATATACAGTTTTTACTGATATGCCCAAACTGCAAGCACTTGTAACACTGCATAAAAGGTGAAAAGTCCCCCACGAAGACCTGTTGGTGGTCGATGTTGAGTCTACCGAGCAGCGTAGCTTCACGCCACACCGCCGGGCTGACTATAAATACAGCGTTGTACAAGTTGGGGTTCCTATTGTTATTACGTCTGAAGCGGAGCTTCAGATCTTCTGCATCGTTTATTTGTTCGTTCACTGATGGGTTTTGTGCTTGAATGACGGAGGCCAATTCTTCAAGAGGAATGTCGTTAGACACCCCCTTTAGAATTAACATGGGCCGAAGTTTCTTGGCTGGTTCTGCTGAGACTATCGTGGATTCCTTGAGCTGATTCAAGGTCTCCTGGCACTGGGTTTCATTTGAGAACTCCACCCGTACCTTGTTATTAGACAGGACTTTGACTCTCGAAGGAGCGTAATTTTTATTTTTA
>JALPMF010000128.1:0-5000 GCA_030704555.1 Heliconius charithonia | reverse complement strand
ACCTTCTGGGACTATTTCGTCTAAGTCTCCCTCAGGAGACATGGCCATCAAGAAGCAGTCGAGATCCGGGGAGCTGCATCTGCTGTCGGTAGCCTGAGCTGCGCTTCGACCGGGATTGTCGACATTCTGGCTGCTTGTCCCAGCCTCCGAAGGAGACTGAGACGAAGTCGATTTATTGCTGTTCGTAGACGAGCGAAACATTTTCTTATAGTTCCATTTCGGTCTACCAGAGGACGAGCAATACTCCTGTCAAATTTAGTGAGAATCGGAGAACAAATTCCCCAAATGAAAACTTGTTTACTTGAGCACTGAGAGGATAGGGTGGGGGGGAGGGCCAGTTTTTTCAGAATCTGCGCATCGATCGTGACGTTTGAGGTGTCAATCGACGGGGCTGATGGAGAGCTATGGCACAGACACTGGTCCAGTTCCGGGTGAGATGGGGGGTTCGGGAGTTATCCTCGAAAAACCCCAAATTTGTCAAAAATCACAACTCTTTCGAGTTTTTTGGCGCGAAGTAGGCGCGCGAAAATTTAGAAAAAAATAATTATATGCAGGATCAATCGACCCTACAATATGACACAGAAATTACGAAAATCAAAGACAAAAAATTTTGAATTTTACTTAGAAAATATATTTACAACTTAAAATTAGGAAAATTATAAAAATTATGAATTATATATATATATTATTGTTTTATAACGAAGGTGTTGATGGGTTTTAACTATATTTATAATATACAAACGAATTTGTTAACGAAACTGTTTTTGGAAATTCAATTTCCCATGGTTAGGTTAGGTTAGGTTAGGTTTTTTTTTTTTTTTTTTTTTTTGGGGGTTGAATCCCATTACATTGATTTTTATTACTTATTCCAGACTACACTTCCGACCGCAGTCCTCGCTAATGTATACGGGCGGCCGGGGTCGGTCATGCAGACATGTTGGACTTACATTATTTTTATACAGAACTTTATGTACTTTTTAACTTTTTGTTACAGACTTATATGACATTTTTACCAAAAGGTTTACATTTTTATGACATATTTTACATAAAATTGAGACACATTTTGCCACAAGACAACTTAAATAACTACAATATTATATTATAAGACAATCATAATTTTTTATATACAATAGTTTTTTAAGACACAATTTTTTGAGAGCATTTTTATAACACATATTATTACAATAGATACAGTACGAGATTTTTTACCTAATATTATATTTAAATAACTACGAGTTTGATAACATTGTTGCACATATTAATTGAAAGGCGCATTTTTAAAACTAAGTTAAGTTAATATAAATTAAAAGAGGATGATAAAGATTTAAACAATTACAAGAAACAAAGTACACATAATCAATTATTTATATTCCAAAATCTATTTTACATCTAATTTGACCTATCATGTACTGGACTGTTGGACAATTGGATGAGGTGGCTGAGTGTTCCGTATTTAATTTACTGTTAGTTTTACGGTTGTATTTTGAACAGTTAAAACAATTAGGGGTAGAGTTACTTAGGGAGTGTGGGCATTCGGCTACTTGATGAGACGTTTCAGCACAGTGTGAACAAGGTGTGCAGTCAGACTGGCAGTTTTTGCTGACATGCCCGAACTGCAGACACTTGTAACATTGAATGAACGGAGAAAAGTCCCCCACGAAGACTTGTTGATAGTCGACGTTCAACCGACCGAGATGAATAGCTTCTCGCCACACAGGCGGGGCTACGATGAAGACGGCATTATATAATTTGGGATTTTTATTATTGTTGCGTTTGAAGCGAAGTTTTAAATCATCTGGTTCTTTAACAATTTGTTTGATAGAGGGATTTTGTTGGACAACTATGGATGTCAAGTCCTCAAGAGGAATGTCCGTGGACACCCCCTTGAGGATGAACATTGGACGGAGTTTCTTTGCAGGTTCGGCGTTAACGATGGTTGATGCTTTAAGTAAATCGAGCGTTTCATGACATTGAGTCTCGTTATGAAATTCAACCCTAATTTTATTTTTAGAGATAGCTTTAACCCGTGTGGGCGCAAAGCTTTTCTCGCGAAAGGAGACACTTTTTTTGAATTTACTAATAGTTTCTTTTTTATTTTCAGATTCTACGATAGGAGAGACAACAATGGCCGGCTTATACGTCGATTTGGGGGACTTCTCGGAGGGCGGGGGAGGCTTGGCAGCAGCTACCTGAGCGTAGGAGGCACCTACACTTAAGGTAAGTTCCTCTTTGAGCTCGGATTTTAATTTAGAGATCTCCTCCCTCATGGCAGAGACGATCTCCTCCCTAAGAACGACGTTATCAACAACTGGAGCTGCGGAAGCCGCCGGAACTGGAGGGGAAACAAAATTTTGGGGCTCTACTTGGGACTCTAGATATGCATCTGCAGCTATGCCTATTTCTTCGGCGGCTTCTATTATAAATCTTTTATTAATGGAGGTAACACTTCTATTCTCGTGGACTGCCTGTATGATTTGTCTGGCCAGTTTGTTGATAACATCGCTCATAGAGCGGACATCTACGACCGACGTTGCGCGCACTGGAAGGGGCCTACGTTCTAATTTATCGGCCTTCTTAGTTTTAGGCTTCGATTTGGCCTGAGATGATGCGATGATAGTATCATCCATTTCGCCTTCCGGGGTCATTGTCAAGAGAAGGGAGTCGAGATCTGGGGAGCTACACCTGCTGTCAGTCGCCTGAGCAGCACTAGATATGGGAACGTTACTTTCTTGAACGCTTGTCCCAGCTCTGAAGGAGACTGAGACGAAGCCTTTTTATTTTATCTGAAGACGAGCGGAACATTTTTTTATAATCCATTATGTGGATAATAATAATAAAGTATAATAAAGTCCAAAAAAATTTTAAAATAAACAACTACACTAGCTGTAGTACAGGGCGCCTCAAAATGTCCTTATACTATAATATTTATATCTAAAACAAAATACAATAAAATAAAATAATAAAATAAAAATAAAATAAAACAAAATAAGCATATACTAAGGTAAAATAAAATTTTTACTATCCTATATAATATTAACTTATACTATACTTATATTACGCTAAATATTTTATACTAACTAAACTAATAAAATAAAAATATAAAAGTAAAATACAACGTATAAAATATATTAAAATTATATAAGAACTCTGTAGTACGGGCACCGCAACCTGTCCCTATACTATAATTTAAATTTATCAACAATAAAATAATAAAGGTAACGTTAAAACAGAAAAATATACACTAAATTTTATAATATCGAAATTCTAAATTATTTGAAAGTAAACACAATTAACATAATACTATAAATACACATAAACTATTCTAATATATTAATAACAATCACACATAAATTATTAAATAATACATACAAAAAGAAGATAACAAATTGTTGTTGGCGCTCTGCAAACAGTCGCTAAAACTAATACACTATGGTAGGTGACGGGGCCCAGCGGAGCGACAATGCCACAGCCTAAGTAGCGGAGCTTTAACAAAATATGCGTTGCGTGTTCTGATTTTAGAATTCACTTTTTTATTTATGCACTGATTTTGATGGACTTTTTTCAAATGGTATCTAATGTCTAAAAAATTATCTATACCAAGTTTTACCGGGATCGACCCACAGGAATATATTTAAATTACGAAGATGCAGTTTTTTATTATTTAACTAAGTCTAACACTGTCATTAAGATTTGTGATGGAAATATCTCAACAACTATTATATATAACTCACTGAGATTTTGCACAAGTATTTATGGTTAATTAAGCTACTAATTTACGAAATAAAAATTTTAAGTTCTAAATGAAATTTTGGAAATAATTACTTGCGAAGTAAATGAATCTGCGTGATTGTCTGGTTTTTCCCCGATATTTTGCGAAATAAACACTTTATATCCGGTCTGCTTACAGTTTCTACACTGGAAAAACACTCCGCGTCTATTGATATATGTGAGCACTCACTCCGACTCTCCGTTTGAAAACGAGCCGCACTTCCTGCTTTGCTACCACGTGGTGTTTTTAAACATATTTTTGAATAACTTTTTTTTATTTGTAGTCTGGGAATCATAAAACTTTGCAAAAATGTTCTTTATTTAATTGTCTATGTGTAAATATAATAAAACTATGGGGTTGTCACTTTAAATTTTATGTTACTGACCTTTAAATTTAAATTTTTCACGAAATTTGTCATTTATCCGGGTTTTTCATTAATAACTCAAAAACTTTTCACCGGATTTTAACTTTTAAAACAGATTATTAAATAACTCACTAAGGCACTTCTTTTGATGTATAGCACAACACTCTGCGACTCTCCGTTTAAAAACGAGCCACCACGTGTTATTTTCTACCACGTGTTGTTTTTAAGGAGGTTATCTGAATAACTTTTTTATTTTTAGTCTTAAAATCACGAAACTTTGCAAAAATGTTCTTTATTAAATTGTCTTTACGTTAATATAATAAAACTATGGGGTTGTCGCTTTAAATTTTTTGTTACTGACCTTTAAACTTAATTTTTTGATGAAATTTGTCCTTTATCCGGGTTTTTCCTTAATAAATCAAAAACTTTTCACCGGATTTTCACTTTTAAAACGGATTATTAAATGTCTCATCAAGGCGCTTCTTTTGATATATAACACAACACTCTGCGACTCTCCGTTTAGAAACGAGCGGCGAGACCAGTTTCACGAAAAACGCTAATATCTTAAAAACGGAGAGTTGGAACAATTTGAAACTTTATCAAAACATGGACAACATTAATATACACTAGTTAGTAAAATAAAAAGTGGGGTAATAGCGCTTGTTTTCCCGCCGCACGCGAAAAACTGATTTTTTAGGGGCACTTTAACACAAAGTTCAACTTTAACCTCCGGTTATTTCAAAAATAATTGTCCAATATTAAAAGTTTTTATGTAATAACATAGAGTAATTATCTATTTTACTCTATGTGGTAGTTCAGCACAATACTAAATAATTTACTATTTTTAAAACACTTATTACTATAATT
>JALPMF010000126.1:0-18422 GCA_030704555.1 Heliconius charithonia | reverse complement strand
AAATATTTTTCTATTGTAATTAGCCGAAAGGTTAGGTTAGGTTAGGTTAGGTTAGGTTAGGTTAGGTTAGGTTAGGTTAGGTTAGGTTAGGTTAGGTTAGGTTAGGTTAGGTTAGGTTAGGTTAGGTTAGGTTAGGTTAGGTTAGGTTAGGTTAGGTTAGGTTAGGTTAGGTTAGGTTAGGTTAGGTTAGGTTAGGTTAGGTTAGGTTAGGTTAGGTTAGGTTAGGTTAGGTTAAGAGGCGCCGTGGCTTAGTTGGTTAAAGCGCCTGTCTAGTAAACAGGAGATCGCGAGTTCGAATCTCGCCGGGGCCTGTATCTGAGCATCTTTTCAAGCTTTTCCCACGGGAGTTGCTGGACTCCTACTGGGCGCGTCCCCCGGGTGGCGGATAGGGGAAACCACTCGCACTTGCGGGCGAGTGGACCGGGAATTTATATTCCCGGCGCGGACCAAAACCAGCAGGCATGGGCGTGCCTTTAGTCCATTGTTATGGACACGGCCTAGGGGAGCACACCCCAACAGAAAAGCCCCGCTGTGGAGCAGCGTAAAGAACATGTCGGTATCGCAGAATTTTTCACTACCCCAGGAGGGTACCACTCTTTCGGGAGTCGGAGAATCCCTCCGTGCTACGGCACGCAAGCCCTTCGAATCTGGGGGGGGCCAAGAATACCGATGTGTTGCGGGGGAGGGGCCTGAGACGGGCGGAGTTGGTGAGGAGTTGGAGAGTTGCGGAGTGATTGGGCCTAAGACGGGCGGAGAAGTTGTGGAGGTTGAGAAGGGCGGAGTCGTTGTGGTGCCCGAGGAGAGCGAGGGTTTGTTGCCCGGAAAGGGCGTCGAAGACTTGGTGCCTATTAAAGGCGGTAAAAAGGATGGTGTGCCTTCAAGTCAAGAGGTGGTGCTGAAAAGCGCGAAAGTGGTCCTAGAACGACTGGATCTGGCGGAAGTCGCCTCTATTATAAGCGGGAGGTCCAGGTCGTGCTCTACATCGTCACGAGGTCGTTTCTGGGCGGCCTCTGAGTCCGAAGCGGATAGCTGCGTGTCGATGGAGTCGCATAATGTGACGACAGAGACGCGCAAATACCGCAAAAGGCCAAGGGGTGGTAAGAACTCCGGCTCGTCGGACAGCGGTGAAGACAGGGAGAAGCCGAAGGCCAAAATAACGGCTAGGCGAGAGGAGCTTCTGCTCCAAGCGGAGGAAGAGGTTGTGGAAATGGCGCAGTCGGTAAAGTCCAGGGCAAGCTCCAGGCTCTCGGACTTGTCCGAACTGGTGAGACCTACGGTGGATGGCCCTATGGTGCATGACCTGCAGCACCAGGTCTCTGACAGCCTCGCCATAATTAATAAAGTCGCCAGCAGATCCGGCAACCTTAAGGGCACCTTTACAAAAGCCCTTAAGGAGGCCGCCGGCGCTATTAACACGGCTGTGGGATTACTGGCAAATAAGACCGCAAATGAAGAGGTGGTGCAGCTAAGAGCAGCAAACAGCAGGCTTACCCATGAGCTGGCAGAACTGCGCAAAGAGATGTCCCTCATGAGGGCAGAACTCGAGCGATCCAGAATCCTGCAACAGAGCCCGGAGATGAAGAAAAAGGAGGACGAAATGGCGCGTTCAGTGATGGTGCAGGTGGGCACATTACTTAATACGCGCCTGGCTGCGCTGGAGGACAGACTCCTTCCGGCAAAGCCAGTGCGTCCTCCTTTGGCGGCGGACAAAAGGCGCCAGACGGCCGTCTCAAGGGTAGTGGCAGAGCCTACCGTGACGACCCTGGTAGCGCCTGCCAACCCTGGCCCGAAGCCACGGCAGGGTTCCAAGAAGGCCAAGAGCGGGAAGGCGCAGAAGAAAGCCAGCCAAGCCTCACCCGCGGAGCCTCGGCCGCTGCCTCCTGCGCCGGCCAACGTAGACGAGGGCTGGAACGTCGTGGTCCGTAAAGGCGGCAAGAGGAAGGCGACAGCGGTGGCCCAGAAAACGCAGACGAAGCAGAAGGCCAAGTCGAAGTCTGCAAAGCAGCCCAAACTGCGTCCTCCACGATCGGCGGCGGTGACGCTGACTTTGCAGCCGGCCGCAGCTAGCAAAGAGATGACCTACCGCGATGTGTTGGCGCAGGTCAAAGAGGCGGTTAAACTGGAGGAACTCGGGATAGCAGACTTACGTCTCCGGGTCGCCTCAACTGGTGCCAGGGTACTGGAGCTACCTGGCACCAATAGCGGTGAGAAGGCGGATGCCCTCGCTCAGCGGTTGCGTGGAGTGCTGGACGCAAGCGAGGTGCTGGTCGCAAGGCCGGTGAAGTGCGCAGAGTTGAGGGTCAGTGGCCTAGATGACTCTGCGACTTCAGAGGAGGTGGCGCAGGCCGTGAGCCGAGTCGGCGGCTGCGATGTCGGGTCTGTGAAAGTGGGGGAGATCCGGCAGGACCGCAGTGGGCTTGGCACGGCGTGGGTTCGCTGTCCTGTTATGGCGGCGAGAAAGGTCAGCGGGTCGCGGCTCCTAGTAGGATTCGTTTCTGCGCGAGTTCAGCTGCTGCAGCAACGGAATCTGCGTTGCTTCCGCTGCCACGATATTGGCCACGTGGCGGCGAAGTGCAGCAGCTCACAAGATAGGAGCCAGCAGTGCTTCAGGTGCGGCCTAGCCGGGCACAAGCAACACCAGTGCTCGGCGGCACCTCACTGTCCGGTCTGCGAGGCGGCAAAACAGCCCGCGGACCACACAGTTGGAAGCGCTGCATGCGCCAAGGCCAGCTCCTCGAGGAAGAGGAGGGGAGGCAGGAAGATGGAAGGGAGGCCGTCAGAGGCAAGGCCAAATGCCCAAGTCGGGCCTGAGAAGGTGCAACACACGGGAACCAAATAATGGCTCTCCGTGTGTTGCAGGCGAATATAAACCACTGTGCCAGGGCCCAGGACTTATTGGTCCAAAGCCTGGCGCAGTGGTCTATTCAGGTGGCGGTTGTTGCGGAGCCTTACAGCGTTCCCGACAGAGACAATTGGGTCGCCGACAACACCGGGGTGGTAGCACTCATCACCCAGGTCGCTGCGGGCTCCCCGCCTTTCTCGCGTATTGAGAGGGGTGCGGGATGCGTCGCAGCGCTTGTCGGCGACGTAGCTGTCGTCGGGGTCTACTTTTCCCCCAATCGAATCCTCGCGGAGTTCGAGGAGTTCCTCATACGATTGGGGGAAATGGTAGAACGATTTCGTCCGGCGGAGGTGTTGGTCGCGGGCGATCTCAACGCGAAGTCCAGCGTGTGGGGCTCTGCAACGACGGATGTTCGTGGTGCGACACTGTCTGAGTGGGTAGTTGCCACCGGTTTGTCTGTCCTCAACCGGGGGACTAAGAACACGTGCGTGCGAAGGCTGGGCGGATCCGTCGTGGACGTCTCGTTCGCGAGCCCGGTCCTAGCGCAGCGTGTTCAGGGTTGGCGAGTGCTGGATGATGTGGAGACTCTCTCGGATCACCTCTACATCCTTTACGAGATCTCCACACATTCAGCGGTGCAACCAACCCCGAGTCCGACCTCGCGAGAGCACGGACCGCGGTGGCAACTGAGTCGCCTCGACAGGCAATTGTTGGAGGAGGCCGCGATAGTGGAATCCTGGCTGCCCCAGAGCTTGGCGTCTGCAGAAGACGCCGCATCCTGGGCGCAGGGGGCGTTGACGCGTATCTGTGACGCGTCGATGCCCCGTTCCAGGGGCCGCCCTCAGCGGCGGCAAGTGTACTGGTGGTCGTGGGAGATCGCGCAACTGCGTACCATCTGCGTTGACGCGAGACGCCAGTACAGCCACTATCGCAGACGGGTACAGAAGGTGCAGGAGGAGGAAGACCGACTGTACCGCGTCTATGTCGAGGCGAGAACGCAGCTGCAGGAGGAAATCGGTCGTGCGAAAGGCGAGTCGCACGACCAGTTGATCGCGGGGATAGACCAAGACCCGTTTGGCACGCCCTACCGCATGGTACTGGGCAAGCTACGGGCTTGGGCACCACCTCTGACGCAGACACTCCAACCGGATGTTCTCCGAGGGGTTCTGTCGTCGCTATTCCCGCGGCGGGCCCGGCCCTTTACACCACCCAATATGGCCCGCCCTGCAGCGCGTGAAGAGGAGGAGGAGGAAGACAGTGTCGCACCACCTGTGGAGGAGGAGGAGCTCGAAGAGGCTGTACGCCGATCTCGGCTCAAGAGCACCGCCCCGGGCCTGGATGGCATCCCCGGCCGGGCGCTAACTCTGGCCCTGAACACCCTGGGGCCCAGAGTGCGAGGGCTATTCACTGCCTGTCTGGCTCAAGCCATAATTCCACAGCGGTGGAAGACAGGCAGGTTAGTCCTCATCAAGAAGGAGGGTCGCCCGGCGGATTCTGCCTCCGCCTACCGGCCTATCGTGCTCTTGAGCGAGATCGCCAAGCTCTTCGAGCGTGTTGTAGCGAGGAGGCTGCAACACCATTTGGAGGGGACAGGTCCGAACCTCTCGGACCAGCAGTATGGCTTCCGCAGTGGCCGTTCGACTGTGGATGCCATACTGGAGGTGAAGTCCTACGCGCAGGATGCGGTTGCCCGGGGCGATGGAGTCTTGGCGGTGTCTCTAGACATCGCCAACGCTTTTAACTCCCTGCCCTGGCCGTGCATTAAGGAGGCACTTATCTACCATCGCGTGCCTCCATACCTGCGCCGCGTCATCGGGGCTTACCTGTCCGAGAGGTCTGTGACCTTTCCCGCTCCTGGAGGAGGTTGGGAGGAGTTTGTTGTGTCAGCCGGTGTTCCACAAGGATCGGTGCTGGGTCCGATCCTCTGGAACATCGGCTACGACTGGGTGCTGCGAGGCGGCACCCTGAGGGGTATAAAGGTCCTCTGTTACGCCGATGATACGCTGGTATTGGCGCAGCAGAGGACCTATCGAGAGGCGGCCGTCTTGGCCACGGCCGGTGTGGCCGAAGTCGTGGGCCGCATCAGGCGGCTTGGGTTGGAAGTCGCCCTAAACAAGTCCGAGGCATTATACTTCCATGCTCCTCGAAAGGGTCCACCATCAGGGGCCCACATTACCATCGGTGGCGTCGAAATCGGCGTCACCAGGAGCATGAAGTACCTCGGACTTGTTCTGGACGGTCGGTGGAGTTTCCGGGGCCACTTTACATCCTTGGCCCCGAAACTGTTAAAGACGGCGTCGGCATTGGCGCGCCTTTTGCCCAATGTCGACGGGCCGAGCGCCTCGAGCCGGAGGCTGTACACCGGAGTGGTCCGATCGATGGCCCTCTACGGCGCTCCCGTATGGGCGGACGCCCTGGATCGGCACAACATCGCCCTGCTGCGACGTGCGCAGAGGGTGATGGCCATCCGGGCGATACGGGGGTATCGGACCATCTCCGGCGAGGCGGCGTGCGTGCTGGCCGGAGTCGTGCCGTGGGACCTGGACGCGACGTCTCTGGCGTCGGTCTATTGCCGGCGTCGGGGCCTCGCGTCCGGGGCCGCGGTAAGTCAAGTGCGCACCGAGGAGGAGCGGGAAGCCGCATTGAAAGTGTGGGAATCCCGGCTGGCGACACCATCTGCCGGCCGGTTGACGATCGAGGCTGTTCGTCCAGTCTTCCGCCAGTGGTTAGCGCGGCGTCACGGCGTCCTAACCTTCCGCACGACGCAGGTACTCACGGGGCATGGCTGCTTCGGGGGTTACCTGTGTCGGATCGCCGGGAGGGAGCCCGACGCTCGCTGCCACCACTGCGACGACTGCCTCGATGAGACGGCCCAGCACACGTTGGAGGTGTGCACTGCCTGGGCGTCTCAACGTCGCGCTCTGCGCGACGTCATAGGGGACGACCTCTCCCTGCCGGCCGTGGTCAAGGCCATGGCCGGCAGCGAGACGTCGTGGGATGCGGTCTCCTCCTTCTGCGAGGCAGTGGTGCTCGAGAAGGAGTCTGCGGAACGGGCGAGGGAGGCTATTGCCGAACTCGCCATCCGCCGTAAGAGACCGGGTCGCCGGAGGGCGGCTCACGATCGCCGCCTTCCGCCCTAATGTGCCAGAGGGCGGTCAGCTTGGGGAAGCTGGCCGCCTACCAACCTGGCCCGAGTAGTCGCGCGCAGGTTGCTCCCGCGCGCTACTCCGAGCAGGCCGTCGAGGGTGCCCACACACCCTTGACTCCGCGACGTGCCTTTGCTGGCTCCCGCCGCCGCGTTTCGCGGAAGACTATTGTCCCCGTGTTCGCGGCCAGTGGCGGTCGAGGAGGAGCACCGTGAGGTTTTAGTGGGTATGGGGACGGCCTAACATCTGCCGTCCGAGTCCCACATAACCCGCTCGAGTCCCCACTCGGGCCGGTATCCGTAAGAGGATTTCCTCACGTTAAAAAAAAAAAAAAAAAAAAAAAAAAAAAAAAAAAAAAAGGTTAGGTTAGGTTAGGTTAGGTTAGGTTAGGTTAGGTTAGGTTCGGCACAACATCGCCCTGCTGCGACGTGCGCAGAGGGTGATGGCCATCCGGGCGATACGGGGGTATCGGACCATCTCCGGCGAGGCGGCGTGCGTGCTGGCCGGAGTCGTGCCGTGGGACCTGGACGCGACGTCTCTGGCGTCGGTCTATTGCCGGCGTCGGGGCCTCGCGTCCGGGGCCGCGGCAAGCCCAGCGCGCACCGAGGAGGAGCGGGAAGCCGCAATAAAAACGTGGGAAACCCGGCTGGCGACACCATCTGCCGGCCGGTTGACGATCGAGGCTGTTCGTCCAGTCTTCCGCCAGTGGTTAGCGCGGCGTCACGGCGTCCTAACCTTCCGCACGACGCAGGTACTCACGGGGCATGGCTGCTTCGGGGGTTACCTGTGTCGGATCGCCGGGAGGGAGCCCGACGCTCGCTGCCACCACTGCGACGACTGCCTCGATGAGACGGCCCAGCACACGTTGGAGGTGTGCTCTGCCTGGGCGTCTCAACGTCGCGCTCTGCGCGACGTCATAGGGGACGACCTCTCCTTGCCGGCCGTGGTCAAGGCCATGGCCGGCAGCGAGACGTCGTGGGATGCGGTCTCCTCCTTCTGCGAGGCAGTGGTGCTCGAGAAGGAGTCTGCGGAACGGGCGAGGGAGGCTATTGCCGAACTCGCCATCCGCCGTAAGAGACCGGGTCGCCGGAGGGCGGCTCACGATCGCCGCCTTCCGCCCTAATGTGCCAGAGGGCGGTCAGCTTGGGGAAGCTGGCCGCCTACCAACCTGGCCCGAGTAGTCGCGCGCAGGTTGCTCCCGCGCGCTACTCCGAGCAGGCCGTCGAGGGTGCCCACACACCCTTGACTCCGCGACGTGCCTTTGCTGGCTCCCGCCGCCGCGTTTCGCGGAAGACTATTGTCCCCGTGTTCGCGGCCAGTGGCGGTCGAGGAGGAGCACCGTGAGGTTTTAGTGGGTATGGGGACGGCCTAACATCTGCCGTCCGAGTCCCACATAACCCGCTCGAGTCCCCACTCGGGCCGGTATCCGTAAGAGGATTTCCTCACGTTAAAAAAAAAAAAAAAAAAAAAAAAAAAAAAAAAAAAAAAAAAAAAAAAAAAAAAAAAAAAAAAAAAAAAAAAAAAAAAAAAAAAAAAAAAAAAAAAAAGGTTAGGTTAGGTTAGGTTAGGTTAGGTTAGGTTAGGTTAGGTTAGGTTAGGTTAGGTTAGGTTAGGTTAGGTTAGGTTAGGTTAGGTTTTTTTTTTTTTTTTTTTTTTTTTTTATATAATGATCCACTGATCCTCTGGCGTAACCAGAGACATTTTTATTTTTGTTTATTTTTGTTACTTGAACTAGGGGTTCTTAAACTGATTATTGACTATTTCTATCTGGATTCAAGTATCTTAACTTGCTTACTTTTCTGTCGTTTTTTTTTTTTTTTTTGCAATAACATACTGACATATCGGTTATTTCTACTATATTTGCAAATCTACTTAAATACTTATTTACCTCTTTTACATTTCAACTTTGCTTATTTTATTTATATATCGAAGCCCATAATCTTACATTATGGGTGTTATATAAGGTTTCTTACTTACTAATTTATTATTACTATGCGGAGTACAGCCTTTTTTTTTTTTTTTATTTTTTTTTTTTTTTTTTTTTTTTTTTTTTTTTTTTTTTATATATTTATATATATATTTTCTTTGTTTTTTTTTTTTTTTTTTTTATTGTATTTTCTCTTTGTTTTTGTCATCTTTTTTTTTTTTTTTTTTTTTTATACATTGCTTGTACTACCATTTATATTCAGACTATATTTTGTGGCATGTATACAGAAGTCAATAAGGTATTTGCTTTTATGTTTGCTTAGTATTATTACCGGTATCGTTTGCTGGGTTATTTTTTGTTCAATGTAGTTCTCCGTTTCACGGCGGGCTGTGGAGAGTATTGGGCAGTCAATTATGAGGTGTAATATTGATTCATCCTCTGCAGAGTTACATCTGCAGAAAGAATGATCCTTGAGTTTGAACCTTGCAAGATACTCTCCATAGCCTCCGTGACCCGTGAGAGCTTGTGTTAGTGTTGGTGTCAGTTTATACCTTTTTATAAATTTAAATGCCGCGTGGACATTTGGTAAGTATACTTTCGTCGTTCCGCCCGTCTCTTCGTCCCGATATCTCCTGTCCCATTTATCTATGGTTTTTAGTCGGATGTTCCGTTTCACGAAGGAGATAGGGCACTCATTGTAGTCAGGTGCCTTTTTCCGATTGGCAGCCGCGCATTTCGCCAACTCGTCCGCTCTCTCGTTTCCCGGAATACCAACATGCGCCCTTACCCAGAATAGCCTGATGTCTTTTCTTTCCTCGTTTGCCTTTTTTAGGTTTTCTTTAATGAAGTAGGCTATTGGGTGGGACGCATCCTGGTCTCCCAGGAGTTCGAGAGCCGACCTGGAGTCGCTCAGGATGCAGGTCGCTTGCTCCGAGGATCCTACCGCAACTTTGGTGGCCTGGTAGAGCGCGAAGAGTTCGGCCTGAAACACCGTGCAGAAAGGCGCCAAGACGTACTTCCTGGCCAGCGTTTCAGCCTCTCCCTTCCAGCACGTCAGTGCCGCCCCCACCCCGCCACCAATCTTGCTGCCGTCCGTGTAGATGATCATTCCCGTTAGGTTATGAGCATCCACGGTTTCCGACTTAAGGTCCTCGAGGCATTCGAACCGCACCCTGTGTTCCTCCGCCGGATGGGCCGTCTGGTCGAAGGCAATTCTCTTTTCGACTTGTCTGCCGCTCAAAAACTCTTGAGGCTTGCCACGTTTGGCCTCATACAGCTCCGCCGCCTCCTGCACCCTCAAGTCCAGCGGAATTAGCCCGCTCAGCGCCAGGGCAGCGTTCAGTGAGACTGTCCTGTAAGATTTAATAATCTTCTGGGCGAAGCCTCTCTGAACGGTGTCCAGGCATTTGCGAGTGCTAATTTTGCTAGCTTCGGGCGCCCATACGCTGGCAGCGTATAGTATTATGGGCTCAATTACGGCCACGTATATTGTCCTGATGATTTCGGGGTTTAGGCCCCAGTTTAATTTTGCTGATCGTGAGATGATTTTATATAGGTTAATGGCTTTTTTGCAAATTTTACTGATGTGGTTGTTAAAAGTTAATTTCTTGTCTATTGTTAGTCCTAAGATTTTAATTTCGTCAACTAGTTTAATTGGCATATCACCCATGTGTACGAAGGGGGCATCGTATTTCAGTCTTTTGGTTACAAGCATCGCGTATGTCTTGTTTGGAGCAAATTTTAGCTTGTTTTCTGTGCCCCATTCGTACACACGGGATAATATTCGATCTGCCGTCCGAGATATTTGGGAACCCGAGTCAGCCGAAATCACCAGGACGATATCATCGGCAAAAGCCTGGCAATATACACCTTGTGCCTCTATTTCGTCGGTTAGGTTAGGTTAGGTTAGGTTAGGTTAGGTTAGGTTAGGTTAGGTTAGGTTAGGTTAGGTTAGGTTAGGTTAGGTTAGGTTAGGTTAGGTTAGGTTAGGTTAGGTTAGGTTAGGTTAGGTTAGGTTAGGTTAGGTTAGGTTAGGTTAGGTTAGGTTAGGTTAGGTTAGGTTAGGTTAGGTTAGGTTAGGTTAGGTTAGGTTAGGTTTTTTTTTTTTTTTTTTTTTTTGGGAGTTGAATCCCATTACATTTAATTTTTATTACTTATTCCAGACTACACTTCCGACCGCAGTCCTCGCTAATGTATACGGGCGGCCGGGGTCGGTCATGCAGACATGTTGGACTTACATTATTTTTATACAGAACTTTATGTACTTTTTTAACTTTCTGTTACAGACTTATATAAAAATTTTTACCAAGAGATTTACATTTTTATAACATATATTACATACAATTAAGACACATTTTGCCACAAGACAACTTAAATAACTACAATATTATATTATAAGACAATCAGCAATTTTTTATATACAGTAGTTTTTTAAGACACAATTTTTTAAGAGCGTTTTTATAACACATATTATTACAATAGATAACAGTACGAGATTTTTTACCTAATATTATATTTAAATAACTACGAGTTTGATAACACATTGTTGTATATGTTAATTGAAAGGCGCATTTTTAAAACTAAGTTTATACACATTAAAAGTTAAAAGAGGATGATAAAGATTTAAACAATTACAAGAAACAATGTACACATAATCAATTATTTATATTCCAAAATCTATTTTACATTTGATTTGACCTATCATGTATTGGACTGTTGGACAATTGGATGAGGTGGCTGAGTGTTCCGTATTTAATTTACTGTTAGTTTTCCGGTTGTATTTTGAACAGTTAAAACAATTAGGGGTAGAGTTACTTAGGGAGTGTGGGCATTCGGCTACTTGATGAGACGTTTCAGCACAGTGTGAACAAGGTGTGCAGTCAGACTGGCAGTTTTTGCTGACATGCCCGAACTGCAGACACTTGTAACATTGAATGAACGGAGAAAAGTCCCCCACGAAGACTTGTTGATAGTCGACGTTCAACCGACCGAGATGAATAGCTTCTCGCCACACAGGCGGGGCTACGATGAAGACGGCATTATATAAATTAGGATTTTTGTTATTATTACGTTTGAAGCGAAGTTTTAAGTCGTCTGGTTCTTTAATAGTTTGTTTGATGGAGGGATTCTGTTGGACAACAATGGATGTCAAGTCTTCAAGAGGAATGTCCGTAGACACCCCCTTGAGGATGAACATTGGACGGAGTTTCTTAGCAGGTTCGGCGTTAACAATGGTTGATGTTTTGAGCAAATCAAGCGTTTCGTGACATTGAGTCTCGTTATGAAATTCAACTCTAATTTTATTTTTAGAGATAGCTTTTACCCGTGTGGGCGCAAAGCTTTTCTCGCGAAAGGAGACACTTTTTTTAAATTTACTAATAGTTTCTTTTTTATTTTCAGATTCTACGATGGGAGAGACAACAATGGCCGGCTTATACGTCGATTTGGGGGACTTCTCGGAGGGCGGAGGAGGCTTGGCAGCGGCTACCTGAGCGTAGGAGGCACCAACACTTAAGGTAAGTTCCTCTTTGAGCTCTGATTTTAATTTAGAAATCTCCTCCCTCATGGCAGAAACGATCTCCTCCCTAAGATCGACGTTATCAACAACTGGAGCTGCGGGAGCCGCCGGAACTGGAGGGGAAACGAAATTTTGGGGCTCTACTTGGGACTCTAGATATGCATCTGCAGCTATGCCTATTTCTTCGGCGGCTTCTATTATAAATCTTTTATTAATGGAGGTAACACTTCTATTCTCGTGGACTGCCTGTATGATTTGTCTGGCCAGTTTGTTGATAACATCGCTCATAGAGCGGACATCTACGACCGACGTTGCGCGCACTGGAAGGGGCCTACGTTCTAATTTATCGGCCTTCTTAGTTTTAGGCTTCGATTTGGCCTGAGATGATGCGATGATAGTATCATCCATTTCGCCTTCCGGGGTCATTGTCAAGAGAAGGGAGTCGAGATCTGGGGAGCTACACCTGCTGTCAGTCGCCTGAGCAGCACTAGATATGGGAACGTTACTTTCTTGAACGCTTGTCCCAGCCTCTGAAGGAGACTGAGACGAAGCCTTTTTATTTTTATCTGAAGACGAGCGGAACATTTTTTTATAATCCATTATGTGGATAATAAAGTATAATAAAGTCAAAAAAAAAATTTTAAAATAAACAACTACACTAGCTGTAGTACAGGGCGCCTCAAAATGTCCTTATACTATAATATTTATATCTAAAACAAAATACAATAAAATATAATAATAAAATAAAATAAAATAAAACAAAATAAGCATATACTAAGGTAAAATAAAATTATTTACTATCCTATATAATATTAACTTATACTATACTTATATTATGCTAAATATTTTATACTAACTAAACTAATAAAATAAAAATATAAAAGTAAAATACAACGTATAAAATATATTAAAATTATATAAGAACTCTGTAGTACGGGGCACCGCAACCTGTCCCTATACTATAACTTAAATTTATCAACAAATAAAATAATAAAGGTAACGTTAAAACAGAAAAATATACAATAAATTGTTATAATATCGAAATTCTAAATTATTTGAAAGTAAACACAATTAACATAATACTATAAATACACTATAAACTATTCTAATATATTAATAACAATCACACATAAATTATTAAATAATACATACAAAAAGGAGATAACAAATTGTTGTTGGCGCTCTGCAAACAGTCGCTAAAACTAATACACTATGGTTACGTGTTTTGATTTTAAAAATTCACTTTTTTATTTATGCACTGATTTTAATGGGACTTTTTTTTCAGATGGTAGCTAATGTCCAAAAAATTATCTGTGCCAAGTTTCACCAGGATCGACCCGCAGGAAAGTATTTAAATTATGAAGATACTGTATTTTAATAATTACACTAAGTCTATCACTGCCATTAAGACTAGCGATGGAGATATCTCAAAAACTACTAAATATAACTCACTGAAATTTTTTACAAGTATTTGTGGGTAATTAAGCTACTAATTTACATAAGAGAATTATTTAAGTTTTATATGAAATTTTGGAAATAATTAGTTGCAAAGTAAGTGACTCTGCGTGATTGTCTAGGTTTTCCCCGATATTTTCCGAAATAAACACTTAATACCCGGTCTGTTTACACTTTCTGCACTAGAAAAACACTCCGCGTCTATTGATGTATGTGAACACTCTCTCCGGCTCTCCGTTTAAAAATGAGCTACCACGTGGTATTTGCTACCACGTGGTGTTTTTAAGTATGTTTTCTGAATAACTTTTTTATTATTAAGCTGAGAATCTTGAAACTTTGCAAAAATGTTCTTTATTAAATTGTCTTTATGTTGATATACTAAAACTATGGGGTTGTCACTTTAAATTTTAAGTTACTGACCTTTGTACTTAAATTTTTGATAAAATTTGTCCATAATCCGGGTTTTTCCTTAATAAATCAAAAACTTTTCACCGGATTTTCACTTTTAAAACAGATTATTAAATGTCTCATCAAGGCGCTTCTTTTAATGTATATCACAACACTCTGCGACTCTCCGTTTAAAAACGAGCTACCACGTGTTGTTTTTTAACCACGTGTTGTTTTTGAAGAAAACGCTAGTAACTCAAAAACGGAGAGTCGGAAAAAACTGAAACTTTGTAGGAACGTGGAGATTAACTATATATTTAAGGTGGTGTAATAAAAAAGTGGGGTCATCGATCTTATTAACCCGCCGCACGCGAAAAACTATTAATTATGACACACTTTTTCACAAATTTGAACTTAGACCTCCGGTTTTGTGGAAAGTTATTGTCGGATTTTCAAAATTTTTATGAAATAACATAAAGACACTTCCTATCTTACACTATGTGATAGTTCAGCACGATACAAGAAGATTTACTATTTTTAAAACACTTATTACTATACTTTGTGTCTATTTCACTAAGTAAAAACAGTTTTTTGTGGTTTTTTAACACTTTCACTTATCCGATTTTTATAATTTTTTTCACTATTGTATTACTGAATTTAGCGCGCAACTTTTGACACCTTTCACAACTTTCTACGATAATTATTTCTTAACTTTTGATTTTTTTGTAATAACTTAGACGTTTTTTGGCCTGGGTGACCGCGGACGCGTGCGCTCTCTACGCGAGCTCGGCCCTGACTGGTTAGGTTAGGTTAGGTTAGGTTAGGTTAGGTTAGGTTAGGTTAGGTTAGGTTAGGTTAGGTTAGGTTAGGTTAGGTTAGGTTAGGTTAGGTTAGGTTAGGTTAGGTTAGGTTAGGTTAGGTTAGGTTAGGTTAGGTTAGGTTAGGTTAGGTTAGGTTAGGTTAGGTTAGGTTAGGTTAGGTTAGGTTAGGTTAGGTTAGGTTAGGTTAGGTTAGGTTAGGTTAGGTTAGGTTAGGTTAGGTTAGGTTAGGTTAGGTTAGGTTAGGTTAGGTTAGGTTAGGTTAGGTTAGGTTAGGTTAGGTTAGGTTAGGTTAGGTTAGGTTAGGTTAGGTTAGGTTAGGTTAGGTTAGGTTAGGTTAGGTTAGGTTAGGTTAGGTTAGGTTAGGTTAGGTTAGGTTAGGTTAGGTTAGGTTAGGTTTTTTTTTTTTTTTTTGGGAGTTGAATCCCTTGACTTTAATTTTTAATTACAAACGCCAGTCAACGCTTCCAACCGCAGTCCTCGCTAATGTATACGGGCGGCCGGGGTCGGTTGCGCAGACATGCCTGACATATTTTATTTTCATAACTTATTTTTCTTTTTAACTTTAAAAACTGACAAGAAATTTATTTAAGGAACATACTTTTAGATTTTCAACAAGATTTTTTAAGACACAATATTTCAGAAGACAAATTTAGATGACAATTTTATTTATAGACACAATCTTTACAACAATAAGACACAATTATATTTGAGACAATTTTTAAGACAATAAATACAAGTACTTGGATATAATATAACAAATAAAGATAAGACTCTAAGTAATTAAACGGAATTTCTAAAAAGAGGAGGTATATATATATATATATAGGACATTATTAATCAACAAGATTATATACCATAATCAATTTTACACTTTAATTGGTTAGTGATGTACTGGAAGGTTGGACAATTAACAGATGTAGCGGAGTGGTTGGTGTTTAAATGACTATTGGTTTTTGCGTTATATTTACAACAGTTGAAACAAACAGGAGTATTGCTGATATGCGGGCAATTTTCAACCTGATGGGTTTTTTCGGAGCAGTGTGAACAAGGCCTGCAATCGGACGTACAGTTTTTGCTGATATGACCGAACTGCAGACACTTGTAACACTGCATAAACGGAGAGAAATCCCCCACAAAGACTTGCTGGTGGTCTACATTTAGCCTCCCCAGGTTTGTCGCTTCGCGCCACACGGCTGGACTTACAATAAAAACGGCGTTATATAAATTAGGATTTCTATTGTTGTTTCTGCGGAATCTAAGTTTAAAATCTTCTGGCTCAATGGTTAAATTTGCAAGTGTAGGATTTTGTTGGATTACGACTGAGGACAATTCCTCAAGGGGGATGTCTTTTGACACTCCCTTGAGGATGAGCATGGGGCGAAGCTTTTTGGCCGGTTCGGCAGTTACTATGGTAGACTCCTTCAGGTGGTTCAGAGTTTCCTGACATTGGGACTCGTTAATAAACTCGACTCTGACTTTATTGTTGGACAAAACCTTAACATTGGTGGGAGCATAATTTTTATTTCTAAATGAGATACTTTTCTTGAATTTATTGATGGTCTCTTGTTTGGTGTCAGAGGATTCGAGAGGAGAAACTACTATGGCGGGTTTGTACTGAGATTTGGGGGACTTTACAGGGGGTGATTGAGAAGTGTTTGATGCAACTTGTGCATAAGTGAGGCCAGAGTTGGATGAGAACTGCTCTTTAAGTTCGGACTTAAGTTTCTCCATTTCTTCTCGCATAACCGTGGCGATCTCCGTTCTTAAGCCAGTGCCATCAAGGGGTGCAGGAGGTGGAGCAGGAGCCGGCGTATCGGGCGGCGGATCAAAATTGCCAGGCTCCAAAATGGACTCGAGATAGATGTCGGCGGCTAAGGCAATTTCCTCCGCCGCCTCCACAATGTACTTTTTATTTACAGAAGTGACGCTTTTATTTTCACGGATTGAGTTGATTATTTGTCTGGCAAGGGTGGTTATGACGTGGTTCATAGAACGGACATCTTTTACACTGCGAGCGTCAACTGGAAGAGACTTATTTGGGGGCTTTTCTGCCTTGGCGGCTTTGCCCTTGGCTTTGGACTTGGGTTTGTCCTGAGTTTGGGACGCTTCTGGGACTATTTCATCTAAGTCTCCCTCAGGAGACATGGCCATCAAGAAGCAGTCGAGATCCGGGGAACTGCATCTGCTGTCGGTAGCCTGAGCTGCGCTCGACCCGGGATTGTCGACATTCTGGCTGCTTGTCCCAGCCTCCGAAGGAGACTGAGACGAAGTCGATTTATTGCTGTTCGTAGACGAGCGGAACATTTTCTTATAGTCCATTTCGGTCTACCAGAGGACGAGCAATACTCCTGACAAATTTCAAAGAAATTGGGTAACAAAAATTTTCCCAATTAAAACCTTGTCTACTAGGCACTGAGAGGATAGGGTGGGGGGGAGGGCAAGTTTTTCAGAATCTGCGCATCCGATCGTGACGTTTGAGGTGTCAATCGACGGGGCTGATGGAGAGCTATGCACAGACACTGGTCCAGTCCGGGTGAGATGGGGGGTTCGGGAGTTATCCTCGAAAAACCCCAAATTTGTCAAAAATCACAACTCTTTCGAGTTTTTTGGCGCGAAGTAGGCGCGCGAAAATTTAGAAAAAATTAATTATATGCAGGATCAATCGACCCTACAATATGACACAGAAATTACGAAAATCAAAGACAAAAAATTTTGAATTTTTACTTAGAAAATATTTACAACTTAAAATTAGGAAAATTATAAAAAATTATGAATTATATATATATATTATTGTTTTATAACGAAGGTGTTGATGGGTTTTAACTATATTTATAATATACAAACGAATTTGTTAACGAAACTTGTGTTTTTGGAAATTCAATTTCCCATGGTTAGGTTAGGTTAGGTTAGGTTAGGGTAGGTTAGGTTAGGTTAGGTTAGGTTAGGTTAGGTTAGGTTAGGTTAGGTTAGGTTAGGTTAGGTTAGGTTAGGTTAGGTTAGGTTAGGTTAGGTTAGGTTAGGTTAGGTTAGGTTAGGTTAGGTTAGGTTAGGTTAGGTTAGGTTAGGTTAGGTTAGGTTAGGTTAGGTTAGGTTAGGTTAGGTTAGGTTAGGTTAGGTTAGGTTAGGTTAGGTTAGGTTAGGTTAGGTTAGGTTAGGTTAGGTTAGGTTAGGTTAGGTTAGGTTAGGTTAGGTTAGGTTAGGTTAGGTTAGGTTAGGTTAGGTTAGGTTAGGTTAGGTTAGGTTAGGTTAGGTTAGGTTAGGTTAGGTTAGGTTAGGTTAGGTTAGGTTAGGTTAGGTTAGGTTAGGTTAGGTTAGGTTAGGTTAGGTTAGGTTAGGTTAGGTTAGGTTAGGTTAGGTTAGGTTAGGTTAGGTTAGGTTAGGTTAGGTTAGGTTAGGTTAGGTTAGGTTAGGTTAGGTTAGGTTAGGTTAGGTTAGGTTAGGTTAGGTTAGGTTAGGTTAGGTTAGGTTAGGTTAGGTTAGGTTAGGTTAGGTTAGGTTAGGTTAGGTTAGGTTAGGTTAGGTTAGGTTAGGTTAGGTTAGGTTAGGTTAGGTTAGGTTAGGTTAGGTTAGGTTAGGTTAGGTTAGGTTAGGTTAGGTTAGGTTAGGTTAGGTTAGGTTAGGTTAGGTTAGGTTAGGTTAGGTTAGGTTAGGTTAGGTTAGGTTAGGTTAGGTTAGGTTAGGTTAGGTTAGGTTAGGTTAGGTTAGGTTAGGTTAGGTTAGGTTAGGTTAGGTTAGGTTAGGTTAGGTTAGGTTAGGTTAGGTTAGGTTAGGTTAGGTTAGGTTAGGTTAGGTTAGGTTAGGTTAGGTTAGGTTAGGTTAGGTTAGGTTAGGTTAGGTTAGGTTAGGTTAGGTTAGGTTAGGTTAGGTTAGGTTAGGTTAGGTTAGGTTAGGTTAGGTTAGGTTAGGTTAGGTTAGGTTAGGTTAGGTTAGGTTAGGTTAGGTTAGGTTAGGTTAGGTTAGGTTAGGTTAGGTTAGGTTAGGTTAGGTTAGGTTAGGTTAGGTTAGGTTAGGTTAGGTTAGGTTAGGTTAGGTTAGGTTAGGTTAGGTTAGGTTAGGTTAGGTTAGGTTAGGTTAGGTTAGGTTAGGTTAGGTTAGGTTAGGTTAGGTTAGGTTAGGTTAGGTTAGGTTAGGTTAGGTTAGGTTAGGTTAGGTTAGGTTAGGTTAGGTTAGGTTAGGTTAGGTTAGGTTAGGTTAGGTTAGGTTAGGTTAGGTTAGGTTAGGTTAGGTTAGGTTAGGTTAGGTTAGGTTAGGTTAGGTTAGGTTAGGTTAGGTTAGGTTAGGTTAGGTTAGGTTAGGTTAGGTTAGGTTAGGTTAGGTTAGGTTAGTT
>JALPMF010000123.1:35000-37567 GCA_030704555.1 Heliconius charithonia | reverse complement strand
CCAGTGGCGGTCGAGGAGGAGCACCGTGAGGTTTTAGTGGGTATGGGGACGGCCTAACATCTGCCGTCCGAGTCCCACATAACCCGCTCGAGTCCCCCACTCGGGCCGGTATCCGTAAGAGGATTTCCTCACGTTAAAAAAAAAAAAAAGGTTAGGTTAGGTTAGGTTAGGTTAGGTTAGGTTAGGTTAGGTTAGGTTAGGTTTTTTTTTTTTTTTTTTTTTAAAATACGCGTCCCTCTGACGTAATCAGAGACTTTTTGCACCCGTTTTTCTTAATTTTGTTCTACTCTTTTTATAAGGTATTGAGGATATGGCGCTAGGCCATTTGATGGAGATCTGGAAATTTGTTCTTTTCTAAATTTACAATTATCGTTATAATATACGAGTAAACTAGACATTTAATTTAATTTTGAATATTTAAATTATCAAAACTCTACCATCTATGAAATCAAACTTCAACTTTTAAAAGCATTTCCACTAAAGTGCGTCATTTAATTTTTTTTTTTTTTTTAAAAATAAAAACGATCACAAACAAAACGCATCCAAATCAAAATTGAGTTGAGGACAGACGAGACTTTTAGACGGACGGAAGGTCGGTCTGTTTTCAGCACCCGTGTCTCTGGGTGGCATATTTTCTCATCGCTGGCTCCCTCTGCGTTCGGGGAGGCTATAACCACTTGTTTCTTTACGAAGCTTGTGTGTAATATTCCCATCCGATCGCAGAGGGAGTCTGCGATGGATCTTTTATGAGCATTGGGTGTGGGTTTGAGTCTTTTCGAGGCTAGGCTGCTTCTCTTCGTCAGGACACTGTGACTTGTAAATGGCGGATCCAAATTATTTTGCCTTCCGTCATTTATAGTCTGGCGACGATTGGTTCTTTTGGGCTGAGCAGAGATGTGTTCGACGAGTATGGAGGAGAGAGGCTCGCCCTTAGCAATAGGCTATGCTTGCCCGGGCTAGCGCATCCCATTTGCGCCTGACTGGGCAGTCGGCGCTGAACGCGTTGTGGTCAGCGCGTTCCGCCTTTGCACCAGTACAGTTGCAGCAAGATGGTGGTGCGCTATTGAGCCAGTCATCGCACTCAGTCCTCATGTGGGGCCCCCCACAGTGGCTGCACCTAGGGGCGGTTTCTTTGCAGAACCGCCTACCGTGCCCATAGCTGAGGCAGAGTGAACACTGCACGAGCGGGGAAAAATCCGCCACTCTGATTTTTTGCAGATCGATGTGCAGTGCTCCCTCCGCAACGACTCGGTTCCACACTGCGGGGGACACCCGCATGACGACATGGCCGGAGAGCGGGTTCCTCGCCTTTCGGCGAAACCGAACCTCCGCCCGAAACTCGGCCTCGGAGATGCCGTCGAAGAGGTTCCGATTCTGATTCTTTAGGGCGCCCAGAATGTCGGCATCCGTGTTGTACGCCAGGACGTCCCAGAGAATCAGAAGTGGATCCTTGTTTTTCACCTCCTCGACGTTTAGCCTATCGCTCGCTACCTTCAGCCTCTCTTTGACCCTCTCCCGCTCCTCTACTGAACTACAGCCCAAAATCACCTTCTGATCCTTTGCCTTCCTCACTTTTTCGACTCGCACCCATCCCTCCTTCGCCTTCACCACCTCTCTGATTTGGGCGAGAACCTCCTCCCCTGTGTCGATTTCGTTCTTCGAGGAGACCACAATCGAGTGCAGTGCGGCTGGCTGTGGGCTAACCCTTTTGGTTTCACCAGCCGTCACGCTCGCGTATGTGGTCTTCTCGAGTGAAGCCCTCTGCCTTTCCAACACCTCCTTTAACTCCTCCATCTTTTCCTCATTTCTCCGTAGCAAGACCGCGTGCTCTTCCAGTCTCCTTTCAAAATCCTCTTCCTTCTCCTTTTTGTTCTTTACCGCCTTACTCTCCTTCACTTCACTTTGCACCGTCATCTGTCTGTTTATTTCCTCCCCGCATTTCTCCGCCTCTGCCTCCTTTACCAGCTGGTACAAGCGCTCTATTGCGCTAGTAACTGCAGCCTTTATGTCGGTTTTCAGGTTACGCGAGTTGCTAAGGTGTATTTTAGCCTTGGTTAAGTGGGCCTTTGCTTCGGCAGTCCTGCTCGCGTAACCTGATTTTGGAAGGGGGCTGTGGATACCCTCAGTCACAGACGACTTCAGTTTCCTTGGGCGGGAAGGTGCTGTCTGGGAGCTTTGGGGGCGCTGTTGGCTCTCAGGCGTTCGGACTGGTGAATCCTCCAGGAAGCCCACCTCCTCTGGGGTTCCCGATAGGTCTAACGCCCGAGCGCTGCCTTTCGCCGGTGTGCGGAACATCTTCGCAGAGGGACTCTTCTCTGGGGTGTTCCGAGTGGTGTAAAGAGCCACTCGGAAGTCAAATAAAATCAAACTTTGTGTCTGTATCAGGAGTACTGAAGAAAAAAGAAAGAAGGAAAATAATAATAAAATAAATAGATCGGGTCGAGAGGAACTAAAAGATTTTTCCGTAAAAATCTGATTTTCCTCTCTAGGCCTACCGTGTCCAAAGTTAAAATCAAAATAAATATGTAATATAAAAAGAAAATATATATATGTTTGTACCCCTGATG
>JALPMF010000125.1:7500-10178 GCA_030704555.1 Heliconius charithonia | reverse complement strand
CTAACTAACCTAACCTAACCTAACCTAACCTAACCTAACCTAACCTAACCTAACCTAACCTAACCTAACCTAACCTAACCTAACCTAACCTAACCTAACCTAACCTAACCTAACCTAACCTAACCTAACCTAACCTAACCTAACCTAACCTAACCTAACCTAACCTAACCTAACCTAACCTAACCTAACCTAACCTAACCTAACCTAACCTAACCTAACCTAACCTAACCTAACCTAACCTAACCTAACCTAACCTAACCTAACCTAACCTAACCTAACCTAACCTAACCTAACCTAACCTAACCTAACCTAACCTAACCTAACCTAACCTAACCTAACCTAACCTAACCTAACCTAACCTAACCTAACCTAACCTAACCTAACCTAACCTAACCTAACCTAACCTAACCTAACCTAACCTAACCTAACCTAACCTAACCTAACCTAACCTAACCTAACCTAACCTAACCTAACCTAACCTAACCTAACCTAACCTAACCTAACCTAACCTAACCTAACCTAACCTAACCTAACCTAACCTAACCTAACCTAACCTAACCTAACCTAACCTAACCTAACCTAACCTAACCTAACCTAACCTAACCTAACCTAACCTAACCTAACCTAACCTAACCTAACCTAACCTAACCTAACCTAACCTAACCTAACCTAACCTAACCTAACCTAACCTAACCTAACCTAACCTAACCTAACCTAACCTAACCTAACCTAACCTAACCTAACCTAACCTAACCTAACCTAACCTAACCTAACCTAACCTAACCTAACCTAACCTAACCTAACCTAACCTAACCTAACCTAACCTAACCTAACCTAACCTAACCTAACCTAACCTAACCTAACCTAACCTAACCTAACCTAACCTAACCTAACCTAACCTAACCTAACCTAACCTAACCTAACCTAACCTAACCTAACCTAACCTAACCTAACCTAACCTAACCTAACCTAACCTAACCTAACCTAACCTAACCTAACCTAACCTAACCTAACCTAACCTAACCTAACCTAACCTAACCTAACCTAACCTAACCTAACCTAACCTAACCTAACCTAACCTAACCTAACCTAACCTAACCTAACCTAACCTAACCTAACCTAACCTAACCTAACCTAACCTAACCTAACCTAACCTAACCTAACCTAACCTAACCTAACCTAACCTAACCTAACCTAACCTAACCTAACCTAACCTAACCTAACCTAACCTAACCTAACCTAACCTAACCTAACCTAACCTAACCTAACCTAACCTAACCTAACCTAACCTAACCTAACCTAACCTAACCTAACCTAACCTAACCTAACCTAACCTAACCTAACCTAACCTAACCTAACCTAACCTAACCTAACCTAACCTAACCTAACCTAACCTAACCTAACCTAACCTAACCTAACCTAACCTAACCTAACCTAACCTAACCTAACCTAACCTAACCTAACCTAACCTAACCTAACCTAACCTAACCTAACCTAACCTAACCTAACCTAACCTAACCTAACCTAACCTAACCTAACCTAACCTAACCTAACCTAACCTAACCTAACCTAACCTAACCTAACCTAACCTAACCTAACCTAACCTAACCTAACCTAACCTAACCTAACCTAACCTAACCTAACCTAACCTAACCTAACCTAACCTAACCTAACCTAACCTAACCTAACCTAACCTAACCTAACCTAACCTAACCTAACCTAACCTAACCTAACCTAACCTAACCTAACCTAACCTAACCTAACCTAACCTAACCTAACCTAACCTAACCTAACCTAACCTAACCTAACCTAACCTAACCTAACCTAACCTAACCTAACCTAACCTAACCTAACCTAACCTAACCTAACCTAACCTAACCTAACCTAACCTAACCTAACCTAACCTAACCTAACCTAACCTAACCTAACCTAACCTAACCTAACCTAACCTAACCTAACCTAACCTAACCTAACCTAACCTAACCTAACCTAACCTAACCTAACCTAACCTAACCTAACCTAACCTAACCTAACCTAACCTAACCTAACCTAACCTAACCTAACCTAACCTAACCTAACCTAACCTAACCTAACCTAACCTAACCTAACCTAACCTAACCTAACCTAACCTAACCTAACCTAACCTAACCTAACCTAACCTAACCTAACCTAACCTAACCTAACCTAACCTAACCTAACCTAACCTAACCTAACCTAACCTAACCTAACCTAACCTAACCTAACCTAACCTAACCTAACCTAACCTAACCTAACCTAACCTAACCTAACCTAACCTAACCTAACCTAACCTAACCTAACCTAACCTAACCTAACCTAACCTAACCTAACCTAACCTAACCTAACCTAACCTAACCTAACCTAACCTAACCTAACCTAACCTAACCTAACCTAACCTAACCTAACCTAACCTAACCTAACCTAACCTAACCTAACCTAACCTAACCTAACCTAACCTAACCTAACCTAACCTAACCTAACCTAACCTAACCTAACCTAACCTAACCTAACCTAACCTAACCTAACCTAACCTAACCTAACCTAACCTAACCTAACCTAACCTAACCTAACCTAACCTAACCTAACCTAACCTAACCTAACCTAACCTAACCTAACCTAACCTAACCTAACCTAACCTAACCTAACCTAACCTAACCTAA
>JALPMF010000122.1:0-10901 GCA_030704555.1 Heliconius charithonia | reverse complement strand
ACCTAACCTAACCTAACCTAACCTAACCTAACCTAACCTAACCTAACCTAACCTAACCTAACCTAACCTAACCTAACCTAACCTAACCTAACCTAACCTAACCTAACCTAACCTAACCTAACCTAACCTAACCTAACCTAACCTAACCTAACCTAACCTAACCTAACCTAACCTAACCTAACCTAACCTAACCTAACCTAACCTAACCTAACCTAACCTAACCTAACCTAACCTAACCTAACCTAACCTAACCTAACCTAACCTAACCTAACCTAACCTAACCTAACCTAACCTAACCTAACCTAACCTAACCTAACCTAACCTAACCTAACCTAACCTAACCTAACCTAACCTAACCTAACCTAACCTAACCTAACCTAACCTAACCTAACCTAACCTAACCTAACCTAACCTAACCTAACCTAACCTAACCTAACCTAACCTAACCTAACCTAACCTAACCTAACCTAACCTAACCTAACCTAACCTAACCTAACCTAACCTAACCTAACCTAACCTAACCTAACCTAACCTAACCTAACCTAACCTAACCTAACCTAACCTAACCTAACCTAACCTAACCTAACCTAACCTAACCTAACCTAACCTAACCTAACCTAACCTAACCTAACCTAACCTAACCTAACCTAACCTAACCTAACCTAACCTAACCTAACCTAACCTAACCTAACCTAACCTAACCTAACCTAACCTAACCTAACCTAACCTAACCTAACCTAACCTAACCTAACCTAACCTAACCTAACCTAACCTAACCTAACCTAACCTAACCTAACCTAACCTAACCTAACCTAACCTAACCTAACCTAACCTAACCTAACCTAACCTAACCTAACCTAACCTAACCTAACCTAACCTAACCTAACCTAACCTAACCTAACCTAACCTAACCTAACCTAACCTAACCTAACCTAACCTAACCTAACCTAACCTAACCTAACCTAACCTAACCTAACCTAACCTAACCTAACCTAACCTAACCTAACCTAACCTAACCTAACCTAACCTAACCTAACCTAACCTAACCTAACCTAACCTAACCTAACCTAACCTAACCTAACCTAACCTAACCTAACCTAACCTAACCTAACCTAACCTAACCTAACCTAACCTAACCTAACCTAACCTAACCTAACCTAACCTAACCTAACCTAACCTAACCTAACCTAACCTAACCTAACCTAACCTAACCTAACCTAACCTAACCTACCTAACCTAACCTAACCTAACCTAACCTAACCTAACCTAACCTAACCTAACCTAACCTAACCTAACCTAACCTAACCTAACCTAACCTAACCTAACCTAACCTAACCTAACCTAACCTAACCTAACCTAACCTAACCTAACCTAACCTAACCTAACCTAACCTAACCTAACCTAACCTAACCTAACCTAACCTAACCTAACCTAACCTAACCTAACCTAACCTAACCTAACCTAACCTAACCTAACCTAACCTAACCTAACCTAACCTAACCTAACCTAACCTAACCTAACCTAACCTAACCTAACCTAACCTAACCTAACCTAACCTAACCTAACCTAACCGCTGCTAAAAGAATACCCCCCGAAAAGTCCCCTAAATCTATGTACAAACCTGCGATAGTTGTTTCCCCTCTGGAGTCCTCCGAAAATAAGCAGGAAACAATGAACAAATTTAAGAAAAGCATTTCCTTCAGGAATAAAAGTTATGCTCCTTCCAGAGTTAAAGTCATTTCTAACAACAAGGTGCGGGTGGAATTTTTAAATGAAACCCAGTGCCAGGAGACCTTGAATCAGCTCAAGGAATCTACAATAGTCTCAGCAGAACCAGCCAAGAAACTCCGGCCCATGTTAATTCTCAAGGGGGTGTCTAAGGATATTCCTCTTGAAGAATTAACCTCCGTCATTAGTGCACAAAACCCTTCAGTTACCGAACTCATAAGCGATCCGGAAGACTTGAAGTTCCGCTTCAAGCGTAATAATAATAGGAACCCCAATCTATATAATGCAGTCTTCATTGTCAGCCCGGCAGTGTGGCGTGAAGCTACGCTGCTCGGTAGACTAAACATCGACCATCAACAGGTCTTCGTGGGGGACTTTTCACCATTTATGCAGTGTTACAAGTGTCTGCAGTTTGGGCATATCAGCAAAAACTGTATGTCTGACTGCAGGCCTTGCTCACATTGCGCCGACAAAACCCATCAGAGCACAAATTGCCCTAACATCAGTGCTAATACAACCCCCGTCTGTTATAATTGTTCAAAATATAATCTCAAAACCAATAGTAATTTAAAAACCGACCATTCTGCGATATCTTCTTCTTGTCCTACCGTTCAATATATGATAAATCAGCTTAGATGTAAAATCGATTATGGGGTGTAAAAATTTAGTTTATTATTTTGATTCCTTTTTATTTTATCTATCTTATCCTACAAATTTTGTCATTTTAATATCTTGCATTAGCAAACTTCTCTATTGTATTTTATATAAGTAAATATATATTTTGTTATTGTTGTGTCTTAATCAAAATAGAGTTAAAAGTCTGTAAATTTAGTTTCTTGAAGAAAAATCTTTAGTTGTTAAAATAATAAGTCTTGTAAAAATTGTGTCTCAAAATCCATTGTTGTAATTATAAAAATGATTGTGTCTCAAATCTGTTATGTCAGTTTTTTAAAGTAATGAAAGCAAAAATCCGTAATAAATAATAATAATTGTCAAGCATGTCTGCGCAACCGACCCCGGCCGCCCGTATACTTTAGCGAGGACTGCGGTTGGAAGTGTAGACTGGCATTTGTAATAAAAACATAACGTTATGGGACTCAACCCCAAAAAAAAAAAAAAAAAAACCTAACCTAACCTAACCTAACCTAACCTAACCTAACCTAACCTAACCTAACCTAACCTAACCTAACCTAACCTAACCTAACCTAACCTAACCTAACCTAACCTAACCTAACCTAACCTAACCTAACCTAACCTAACCTAACCTAACCTAACCTAACCTAACCTAACCTAACCTAACCTAACCTAACCTAACCTAACCTAACCTAACCTAACCTAACCTAACCTAACCTAACCTAACCTAACCTAACCTAACCTAACCTAACCTAACCTAACCTAACCTAACCTAACCTAACCTAACCTAACCTAACCTAACCTAACCTAACCTAACCTAACCTAACCTAACCTAACCTAACCTAACCTAACCTAACCTAACCTAACCTAACCTAACCTAACCTAACCTAACCTAACCTAACCTAACCTAACCTAACCTAACCTAACCTAACCTAACCTAACCTAACCTAACCTAACCTAACCTAACCTAACCTAACCTAACCTAACCTAACCTAACCTAACCTAACCTAACCTAACCTAACCTAACCTAACCTAACCTAACCTAACCTAACCTAACCTAACCTAACCTAACCTAACCTAACCTAACCTAACCTAACCTAACCTAACCTAACCTAACCTAACCTAACCTAACCTAACCTAACCTAACCTAACCTAACCTAACCTAACCTAACCTAACCTAACCTAACCTAACCTAACCTAACCTAACCTAACCTAACCTAACCTAACCTAACCTAACCTAACCTAACCTAACCTAACCTAACCTAACCTAACCTAACCTAACCTAACCTAACCTAACCTAACCTAACCTAACCTAACCTAACCTAACCTAACCTAACCTAACCTAACCTAACCTAACCTAACCTAACCTAACCTAACCTAACCTAACCTAACCTAACCTAACCTAACCTAACCTAACCTAACCTAACCTAACCTAACCTAACCTAACCTAACCTAACCTAACCTAACCTAACCTAACCTAACCTAACCTAACCTAACCTAACCTAACCTAACCTAACCTAACCTAACCTAACCTAACCTAACCTAACCTAACCTAACCTAACCTAACCTAACCTAACCTAACCTAACCTAACCTAACCTAACCTAACCTAACCTAACCTAACCTAACCTAACCTAACCTAACCTAACCTAACCTAACCTAACCTAACCTAACCTAACCTAACCTAACCTAACCTAACCTAACCTAACCTAACCTAACCTAACCTAACCTAACCTAACCTAACCTAACCTAACCTAACCTAACCTAACCTAACCTAACCTAACCTAACCTAACCTAACCTAACCTAACCTAACCTAACCTAACCTAACCTAACCTAACCTAACCTAACCTAACCTAACCTAACCTAACCTAACCTAACCTAACCTAACCTAACCTAACCTAACCTAACCTAACCTAACCTAACCTAACCTAACCTAACCTAACCTAACCTAACCTAACCTAACCTAACCTAACCTAACCTAACCTAACCTAACCTAACCTAACCTAACCTAACCTAACCTAACCTAACCTAACCTAACCTAACCTAACCTAACCTAACCTAACCTAACCTAACCTAACCTAACCTAACCTAACCTAACCTAACCTAACCTAACCTAACCTAACCTAACCTAACCTAACCTAACCATACAAAACGAATTTTTCAAAACCAAATTTTTTATTCAAAATTTATTCTATATACAAGATCTAAGTGTTTTGACACTATTTATACAAATTTTGACCTATTTACAAAATCCAAATTACTGAAAAACACTTAGAAAAATTTCGGCTAACTACAATAGAAAATATTATATTTGAACCACTTACCTCCATTCGATTGTTGACTTCTTGGTATCGTGTCGTAGGGTCTTCCGCGCCGTACCATTCTAAATTTTTTCGGAATTTTTTGTTGAAATTTTGCGCCACTTTTGACGCAAAAACACCTGAAAAATTCGTTTTTTGGACATTTTACCTGCACCTCCTCGCCGATCCCCGCGGGTTATACGTCGTCTGAAAGGCCTTTCGAAGCCCGAGCGTTTGACACCGGTTTCGCTGAAATCCGTTCAGTAGAAACTGAAAAACTGGCCCGCCCCCCCACCCTATACTCACAGGCTAGGTAGAAAAGATCAGTTCGAGGCAAATTCTTGATTTTAAAAACTTTTCAAATTCTGATATTCCGCTTGTCTCTTGTGCAGGGAGACTTTTAAAAATATAAAAATAATTATAGTACTCAAAACAGACAGCCAGCGGCTTTTACACCACTGACTAACTTAAAATAAAAGAATTGTTTAAAACATTAAACATTAATATTTAAATCGACAAAGACAATATATACAATTATATACACATTATACACTCTAACGATAACCAATCGGAGCCTTGTAGGAGCACTAACCTTTCATTATATAAGTATATATTCCTTTATAAAAGTTTTAAAAATTGACACGGTAGGCCTAGGGAGAGAAAACCAGATTTTTATCGAAAAATCTCTTAGTTCTCCCCACCCCAAATATATTTACTTACTCCCCCCCTTTAATAACCCTAGTGCTCCTAGCAAAGCTCCTATTCTTATTGACCCTGAACGGCTCTTTACACCGTTCAGACAAACTGACAAATCTTACAAGTCCCTCATCGGAGACAAAAATGTTCGGTTTCCGCACACCAGCGAAAAATCATACGCACACAAACGAAGACGACCCCTTGGGGACCGTTGAAGAGATTATCACTCTCGAGTCCTCACCATCCCTAACCCCTGCAACCCAGCAAAGGTCACCTAGTCCCCTGACCGCTCCCACTCGCTCCCAGAAACAAAAAATTAAACCCTTGCAAGAAGACCGCACGAACAAGGTAACAGAAGTATCGGTGAGTCCAACGGTGAAGAAACGGGGTTACGCGAGTAGAATCATTGAAGCTAAGGCGTGCCTCACTAAAGCCAAATTACACCTAGGCAACTCGCGCAACCTAAAAACAGATATAAAGGCCGAAGTAACAAGCGCAGTAGAGAGACTATACCAATTGGTGAAGGAGGCAGAGGCTGGGGGGCGGAAGGACGAAAAGAATAAGATGGAACAGAAAGAGGATAAAGAAGGAACAGAGAAGGGATTGCTGAAGGAAAAAGGGATAGGGATAGAGGAGTTTTATAGCAGAATAAAAGAACACACCAGGCTCATCAAGGAAAACGAAGAAAAGATGAAGGAGCTAAAACAGGCCTTGGAGGATCAACGGGTATTGCTCGAGAAGTCCACGAGCGCGAGTGTGGCAGCTAGCGCCGAAAACACCGAGCAGCTGCAGGGGCTAAAGATGGCCATCGAAAAGAACGGCGCTATCCACCAATATCCAAACCCGACCTACGCGAACATTGCCGCGCAGGCGCCCACGATGAAACCAGTACAACCTGCCCTACACTCCATAATCATCTCTTCGGAGGATCAATTGGAGACGGGAGAGGAAGTGCTGGAGCGAGTGCGCAAAGCGGTTGACGCGAAGGAAGGGTGGATAAAGGTGGAAAGAGTCCGGAAGGCGAAGGGTAGTAAAATCATCCTGGGATGCTCAACGGCCGAGGACCGCGACAAAGCCCGGCAACGACTGGAGTCCTGTCGCCTCCGGGTCGAGGACGCCAAAAACCGCGACCCCATGATCGTCTTGAGAGATCTCCTGAACATCAACTCGGATGAGGAGGTGCTCAGGGCTCTCAGGAAGCAAAATGGGGAGTTATTTGGCGGTCTCGGCGAGGGGGACGACAGGATCCAAGTCAAGTACAGGAAGAAGGCCCGAAACCCCCACACTAGCCACCTGGTGCTGTCGGTCTCCCCCAAAATATGGAGGAGAGCGACAGAACTAGGTGCGCTACGCGTGGATCTGCAGAGGGTCAAGGTCATGGACCAATCGCCCCTCGTGCAGTGCTCCCGGTGTTTGGCCTATGGCCATACCCGAAAGTACTGCACGGAGGACGCTGACACCTGCAGCCACTGTGGAGGCCCGCACGTAAAGGCAAACTGTGAACAGTGGGAGGCCAATGCTGCCCCTACATGCAAAAATTGCATTAGGGGTAGGATTGGCCGCTCAGACCACAATGCCTTCAGTGAGGAGTGCCCGGTCCGTGGACGATGGGAGACGCTAGCGCGTTCAGCAGTAGCGTATTGCTAAAGTTGAGATGGTGGACTTGGTATACCGCGTGCTCCAGGCAAATGTTATGAGGAAGAAGCTGGCTACCGAAGAACTACTAATGGAGGCGACAAAGAGCAAAGTGGCAGCCGTCCTAATACAGGAACCATATACCGGTTCGGCTCGAGGCATGAGGAGTTATCCCGGAGTGAGAATCTTCCAAGACAATGCGCCAGGCGACGAGACAGTAAAGGCAGTAATAGCCGTCCTGGACGGTAGCATTGATGTGATCCAATACCCTAAATTGACGACTAAAAATATAGTTGTCGTGGGTCTGGTCACCAAAGCCTGGAGGATTACTCTTGTATCCTACTACTTCGAGCCGGACAGGCAAATGGGAGCCTATATACGCCAGCTAAAAATGATCGCAGAGGAACCTGAGCTGGGCAGGATAATCATTGGCGGGGATGCAAATGCCTGGAACACGTGGTGGGGTAGCGTGACGACCAACGCCCGAGGAGAGGAATTCCTGGAAGCCCTTGACGAGCTTGATCTCCAGGTACTAAACGTTGGAGACACTCCAACCTTCGACACCATAAGGGGTGGTCGACGTTTCCACAGTCACGTCGATGTGACTATATGCACTTCCAACGTGTTCGACCTTGTTGGAAACTGGAGGGTTGTTGAGGGCCTCACGAGCTCGGACCACAATGGAATCTTTTTTGATATTAAATTACAAAAATCAATTGGAATAAATATTAAAAGGACAACAAGACTATATAACACAAAAAAAGCCGATTGGAACAAATTTCATAACATACTAAAACAATTAAAAATGCAACACAAAATTACAAATTTGGACATAAATACGATTAGTACAACAGAACAATTAGATAAAATAGTAGATAAATACACAGATATAATAACACAGGCTTGCACTGAATCGATTCCTACGAAAAGACCGGAGCAAAGCCTAAAGATTCCATGGTGGTCCGAACGCCTGGAGAAACTAAAAAGAGGCGTGGCTACAAAAAGGCGCCGCATTAGGTGCGCATCCTCATTTCGAAGAGCAACGGTGGTGGAGATGTACCTGAAGAGCAGGGAAGAATATGAAAGGGAAGCTAGATGTGCGCAAATTGCCAGCTGGAAGACATTTTGTGAGAAGCAGGACAGGGAAGGGATGTGGGAAGGAATCTACAGGGTTATAGGCAGGACAGCAAAGAGGACGGAGGACGTACCCTTAGAATGGGATGGCAAAGTGCTGGACGCGGAAGGCTCGGCAAAACTCCTGGCAAATGTCTTTTATCCAGAGGACTGCAGCGTTCAGGACACACCGGAACAGACTAAAATAAGAGAGAGCGCCAGCAGTGTGAGCGTAGGAGCCTGCGGAATACAGCAGGACCCGCCGTTCACACCCCTGGAACTCGAACTCTCGTTAAAATCCTTCAACCCGAAAAAGGCGCCTGGAGTAGACGGGTTCACGGCGGATATATGCAGCCACGCCATAGCAAATGACCCCGAGCTGTTCCTTAAAATAGCCAACAGTTGCCTCCAGTTACACCATTTCCCCAAAAGATGGAAAGAGGCAACTGTCATCGCCCTCCCCAAGCCAGGAAAAGACAATTACGCCCATCCAAAATCGTACAGGCCCATCGGGCTCCTCCCAGTGCTGGGCAAAATACTGGAGAAGATGATAATGGCAAGACTCCGGCATCATCTTCATCCACGTATTAGTGCAAACCAGTACGGGTTCATGCCCCAGAGGAGCTGCGAAGACGCCCTCTATACCCTCATCCAGCACATAAGGTCCAAACTGCAGGAGAAGATGATTGTGACAGTAGTGTCACTGGATATAGAGGGCGCCTTCGACAGCGCCTGGTGGCCTGCGATTAGGATGCGGCTGGTCGAAGAAAAATGCCCTGAGGGACTCCGTAGGCTGATAAACAGCTACCTGGAAGACCGACGGGTACGGGTGAGGTATGCAGGCAGGGAACACTGCAAGAGCACAAGCAAGGGTTGCGTGCAAGGCTCCATTGGTGGACCCATCCTGTGGAACTTGCTACTGGACACCCTGCTGAAAGAGCTGAAAGAGAAAGGGGTCTACTTACAGGCATTCGCAGACGACGTCGTCCTGGTGTTCCACGGGGGCACTGCATCTGAAATAGAAAGGCAAGCGAATGCTGTTCTCGACCATGCTCAGAGGTGGGGTGACGTGCACAAGCTCAAATTCGCCGCAGCCAAAACTAATGCTTTAGTTGTGACAAATAAGCTGAAACACGACACACCACGACTGAGCATGGGCGGGACAGACATTGCTCTCAAAAAAGAAATGAAAATACTGGGCCTAATAATCGATGATAAACTCACCTTCAACGCGCACGTCGACAGCACCTGCAAAAAAGTGGTTAACATACACAAACAGCTTGTTAGGGCCGCTGGTACGAGCTGGGGACTGCATCCGGAAATAATCCACCAGATCTACATCTCAGTCATAGAACCAATAGTTCTGTATGCGGCCAGCGCGTGGGAACCGGCTGTTCGGAAACTTGGGGTCCAGAAGAGGCTGAACTTCATCCAGCGCAGTTTCGCCCAAAAGATTTGCAAGGCCTACCGCACGGTCTCCCTCCACTCGGCATTGATCCTGGCGGGGATCCTCCCCCTTGACATTCGCGTTCGCGAAGCAGCAACGCTGTACAGAGTCAGGAGGGGTGATCCCATCCCGGACATGGCGGGGAGGGAGATCGAGCGGTTGACCTCTGTGCTAGAGAGTCCGCACCCAGCGGAGCATTTACGCCTGGAGTTCTTAAGCCTGACGACCAGTGAACAGGTGCAAGAGACGCTTAAAGACTCGGTCGTCCAAGTATATACGGATGGCAGTAAGATTGAGGGCAAGGTGGGAGCCGCGCTCTCCATATGGAGCGGCGGGGCCGAAATCCGCGCCCTCAAACTTACTCTGCCAACCTTCTGCACGGTTTACCAGGCGGAACTCCTGGCTATATGCAAGGCCACGGAGCTGGCTCTCGGGCACCAAGAAAGGTCCTTCGGAATCTATAGCGATTCAATGGCGGCGCTACAAGCAGTCGCAAACCCCAATTGCCTCCATCCCCTTGCAGTTCAAAGCAGGAAAAACTTAACATCTCTTTCCAGACAGAACAAGGCAGCCGCACTGTTCTGGATAAAAGCCCACGCAGGGATGGAAGGCAACGAGAGGGCCGATCACCTGGCAAAAGAGGCAGCTTTGAGGCTGAAGCGGGCCCCCGACTACGATCGCTGCCCGGTGTCATTCGTCAAAAAGAGTATCCGTATGGACTCTCTTGACGAATGGAACCGGAGATATCTGGCCGGAGAGACCGCTTCAGTCACGAAGCTCTTCTTCCCGAACGCGGTGGACGCATACAGAATCATAAAGAAATTTACTCCAACCAAATATACCACACAAGCACTCACCGGACATGGTGGGTTCTCCGAGTACTTGAAAAGATTTAAGTGCAAGGAGAACCCAGCATGTGTGTGTGATCCACAACAAACAGAAAGCGCAACCCACGTGCTGACCGACTGTCCTGCCTTTCTGAAGCAGAGAAGGAGTTTAGAAGACAAGTTAAATGTAGAAATAAGGAAAGAAAACCTAAGTGAAATAATGGAGAGTAGAAACTGTAACATATTTTTAGAATATTGCGAATTGATAGTCAAAATTGTAAATAATAGAAACAAAGTAGATATAGTATAGTAAATTTAGAAAAGTAAAGTAGAGGATAGATAAATACTTCTTGTAAATTTTGGTTTAAATATAGTAGCTTACATAGAACAAAGAATAAAAATGTCTCTGATCACGTCAGAGGGACTTGTATTTAAATAAAAAAAAAAAAAAAAAAAAAAAAAAAAAAAAAAAAAAAACCTAACCTAACCTAACCTAACCTAACCTAACCTAACCCGGTTTTTT